>CM065726.1:81165708-81168208 GCA_033310375.1 Conus canariensis
CTCTGTGTCTCTGTCTCTGTCTCTGTCTGTCTGTCTGTCTGTCTCTCTCTGTCCGTCTCCTTACCCTCATCCGCACCTTACTTCTCTCGTTGTCTCTCTGTCTTTATGTTTCTGTTTCCGTCTTTCTCTCTGTCTCTCTGTCTGTCTGTCTGTCTGTCTCTCTCTCTCTCTCACACACACACACACACACACACACACACACACACACACACACACACACACACACACACACACACACAAATCGAGGACGAAATACATTTTTTGATTGTTTGTCCATCCTATACAGATTTAAGAGATAAATACATTTTGCCTCATACTAGAAATGTTCATCAAGTATTGCTTCTTTTACTGCAAAATGAAAAGAGAATTGTAACTTGCTCAATATCAATGTTCATTTTTAAAGCACTAAAACGAAGAGAGGAACTGTTATCAGTTAACACAAAAATGCCAGAGTAATTTCAGGAAGAACATTTTGTTATGCAAATATTTTCCTTCATAATTTTCAGTATATGCGCCGGGCGCGTGTGTGTTCTACTTTTGTTCTTGACCTCGTTGCAGATAGGTCGGTGGCTTTTGCAATTAAACTATTTTGAGTTTGAGTTTGAGTCACACACACACACACACACACACACACACACACACACACACACACACACACACACACACACACACACACACACACACATAGAGGGAGGAAGGGAGAGAGACAAGACAAGACGAAACAGAACAAAGATTTGATTCATCAAGGCGAAAATCCCTTAGAAGGGGGATATACACATTTCCACTAGATGATGAAAACAACACAGGGCGTCGTGGTTTAAAGCTTCTGTACAAATACGCACAAGCTGCTTCACTATTTCATCCTTTGTCGATGTCATCACTAAGACTAGTTTGAATAACGGAAGATGTCTATAGTATTTAGGAGGGATATACTGCTGTAAGATCACTTACAATACAGGACATGACAGAACAAAAGGAACTTCATTTGCCTGTAATTCATGACGTAATGGAGAGAGAGAGAGAGAGAGAGAGAGAGAGAGAGAGAGAGAGAGAGAGAGAGAGAGAGAGAGAGAGAGAGAACGAACGAACGAACGAACGAATCTTTTTTAATGAGGGAAAAAGCGGAATAAGCACAAAATGGCTTTTTTACATCCGGCCCTCAATAAAGGGAAATATATAGAAAATGCAATAACAACATCAGCAAAACTAATCTAGAATTGAAGTAAACGTACATAAACGCTATAAATAGAGGAAATGGATAACACAAAAGAACAGAAGACAATCAATGCCTGGAAGAGAGAGAGAGAGAGAGAGAGAGAGAGAGAGAGAGACAGACAGACAGACAGACAGACAGACAGACAGACAGACAAAGAGAGGGAGAGAGAGCGAGAGAGACAGAGAGAGAGAGTTTAAGAGCATGAATTGGAAAATTCAGTCATTAGTTGGGTATGAAGTGCCCTTTTAAAGCTATATATGCTGGCATGAACATCAAGAGAGGGTGAAATGCGGTTCCACAAGAAGCCGCCAGAGTAGTGAAGACTGGTTTTAAACATATCTATTCTTGGACGGGGTATTACAATTTTATGAAAATGGCGATTTTCATTAAATCTAAATTTCTCTTTAATTGAAGGGGGAGCACGACCCGAAAGAATCTTAAACATGAAAAAAGCTTTATTGAATTTAAGCTTCAAGTTTAATGGTAAAATATCCAGATCTGTATAGTCAGAGTATGATAACGTAACCGATTTTAACAAAACTAATTTCAGGGAACGTCTATAAAGACTAAACAAAGGTTTGAGTATATGATTACTTGCTGAATCCCAAATTGTAGATGCATAACTTATAAGGGATTCAATATAAGCGTGAAAAAATATTTTACGCGAATGGCAGTCTAGGAAATGCTTTATCTTGGACAGCTGGTATATCTTTTTTGAAACTGTTTTGCACAAAGACTGTACATGTTCTGACCATGACAGATTGTTGTCTATAACTACTCCTAAGACTTTATGACAGACTGTTTCTTCGATAGTTATACCATTGATAGAAAGGGGTGTGCTCGTATAAGAAAGGGTTTGACATTTTTGTCTTGTGGTTATGACCATATGTTTGGTTTTGACAGGGTTTAAACACATATGGTTTAATTCAGACCATTCGGTTAGCTGGTTAATACTTTGCGCTAATAACATAGATACTTTTCCTGCTTTGCGATCACACGCATGAACAGTAGTGTCATCGGCGAACATATCACAAAGCGCTGGGAGAAACAGGGGGAGATCATTAATATATATTGAGAAAAGTATGGGTCCTAGGACGGAGCCTTGAGGAACACCATGTTTGAGAGGCAAGATAGAAGATTGGCGTTCATGAATTCAGACAATTTGTTTTCTGTCGCTTAAAAACGAAGAGGTGAGTTCTAGAGCATTACTGGATAAACGGTACAATTTTAACTTTTTTCAATTAATACATCAAAAGCTTTTGTAAAGTCAATAAAAAGGACACC
>CM065726.1:81170708-81175708 GCA_033310375.1 Conus canariensis
GAGAGCCAGTGGGTGGACCAGAGACACTTAATGTTGCTGTCTAGGGCAGGGTGAAGCGAGGAGAGTCAGTGGGTGGACCAGAAACACTTAATGTTGCTGTCTAGGGCAGGGTGAAGCGAGGAGAGCCAGTGGGTGGACCACAGACACTTAATGTTGCTGTCTAGGACACAGTGATGTCCGCTAGTAGTTGAAGACTTCGGCTGTGGCTACACGCCACAATTAGGATTTGGCACTAAAGCACTTTGACACTCCATGTTAGGCCTACCCTAAGTTTGAACCAGGATTTGATTAAACTGGTTTACTGATCAAAAGAACAACTCCCCACCAATTATTTCTCTTGTTTTGGGGAGGGGGTGGGATTTTCACCGATGAAATCACAAACTTCAAACGCATGACCGTCCCCTCAGTTGACAACACATTCCAGGCCTTTGAACTCACCGGTGACCCTATCTTTGCGCCAGGGGGTTCCCCAAAATAGTCCCCTTCCTATGATTTAAATCTGTCTGCTTGGAACCACCTGGCTTGTATGCCTTGATGGCCATGTGAAAAGAAATGATGAGAATCACCTTTCAGACACAATAAAACAAAAAATTCTGAAAACAATCTAGAATATATACAACCATGTCGCATTCTCAAAACAATCTGACTGCGCCAGTATGTGGATGCTCGACTTCTTAAGCAAGGCTTTGGCGCGTTCATTGTTGGTGTGCAGCCTATACGCACAGCGATAATAGGAGCTGACGGGCCGTACTGCTGGAATGAGAACCGTCTGTGAAGTGTCGCCAGTGTCTGAACTTGTCCCCCCTGTCTGACCTCTCCACCAGACAGACAGACAGACAACAGACAGACAGATCACAGACAGACATTCGGGGCGGCGGTGACTCATTCAGTGGTAGGAAGTGTGTTGTATAACTACGGACGTTTATATTTTGTTTTTGTTTGAGAGTGAAAATTCCGCGAAAACTTTGTGTCAGTCACAGAAATATTTCCATTTATCGTACTCCGGTAAAAGAGTTGTGTATGATTAAATTTCTCTCTCTGTCTCTGCCTGTCTCTGTCTCTCTTTCTTTCTCTCTCCTCATTGTTCATCTTCAGTGTCCTCTCTCTCTCTCCCTCCCTCCCTCTCTCTCTCCCTTTCTCTCTGACACTCACTCACTCTCTCTCACCCCCACTCTTTCTTCATCGTTCATCTTCTGTGTCCTCTCTCTCTCTCTCTCTCTCTCTCTCTCTCTCTCTCTCTCACTCACTCACTCACTCTCTCTCTTCATTGTTCATCTTCTGTGCCCTCTCTCTCTCTCTCTCCTCTCTTCATTGTTCATCTTTTGTGTCCCCTCTCTCTCTCGCCCCCTCTCTCTCACTCTCTCTCTCTCCTCTCTCTCTCTCTGTCCTTCTCTCTCTCTCTCACTCTCTCTCTCTCCTTCTCTCTCCCCCCCCCCTCTCTCTCTCTCTCTCTCTCTCTCTCTCTCCTGTGATCCCCTAGCAGACGTTAGGAAGAAGTTGAAACTCCTGGTCACACAGGTTTTAGACAGTGTAGTGTAGTGTAGTGTAGTGTAACGTAGTGTAGTGTAGTGTAGGTAGGGTAGGGTAGGGTAGGGTAGGGTAGGGTAGTGTAGGGCAGGGCAGGGCAGGGCAGGGCAGGGCAGTGTAGTGTGCAGGGCAGTGTAGTGTGCAGGGCAGTGTAGTGTGCAGGGCAGGGCAGGGCAGGGCAGTGTAGTGTGCAGGGCAGGGCAGGGCAGTGTGCAGGGCAGGGCAGTGTAGTGTGCAGGGCAGAGCAGGGCAGGGCAGTGTAGTGTGCAGGGCAGGGCAGAGCAGTGTAGTGTGCAGGGCAGGGCAGTGTAGTGTGCAGGGCAGGGCAGAGCAGGGCAGTGTAGTGTGCAGGGCAGGGCAGGGCAGGACAGGGCAGTGTAGTGTGCAGGGCAGGGCAGTGTAGTGTGCAGGGCAGGGCAGGGCAGTGTAGTGTGCAGGGCGGAGCAGGGCAGGGCAGGGCAGGGCAGGGCAGGGCAGAGCAGAGCAGGGCAGGGCAGGGCAGGGCAGGGCAGGGCAGGGCAGGGCAGGGCAGAGCAGGGTAGAGCTGGGCAGAGCAGGGCAGAGCAGGGCAGGGCAGGGCAGGGCAGGGCAGGGCAGGGCAGGGCAGGGCAGTGCAGTGTGCAGAGCAGGGCAGGGCAGGGCAGGGCAGGGCAGAGTAGTGTAGTGTAGAAAGCTTGCTGATCTGGAAACAGGGAGACGACTTTTTTCCAACGTCCCTAAAGCTCTGTGCACTGCCGTAACAGTCTGAAAGCTGACTCTTTGAGTGCAATCCACAGGAGATGAAGTCTTTGAGTCAAATCCACAGGAGATGAAGTCTTTGAGTCCAATCCACTGGAGATGAAGTCTTTGAGGGTATTTCTGTAGAAACAGTCTGAAAACTGACTCTGTGAGTGCAGTCCACAGGAGATGAAGTCTTTGAGGGTATTTCTGTAGAAACAGTCTGAAAGCTGACTCTTTGAGTGCAGTCCACAGGAGATGAAGTCTTTGAGTGCAATCCACAGGAGATGAAGTCTTTGAGTGCAATCCACAGGAGATGAAGTCTTTGAGGGTATTTCTGTAGAAACAGTCTGAAAGCTGACTCTTTGAGTGCAACCACAGGAGATGAAGTCTTTGAGTGCAATCCACAGGAGATGAAGTCTTTGAGTGCAATCCACAGGAGATGAAGTCTTTGAGGGTATTTCTGTAGAAACAGTCTGAAAGCTGACTCTTTGAATCCAACCTACAGGAGATGAAGTCTTTGAGTGCAATCCACAGGAGATGAAGTCTTTGAGTGCAATCCACAGGAGATGAAGTCTTTGAGGGTATTTCTGTAGAAACAATCTGAAAGCTGACTCTTTGAAGCCAACCTACAGGAGATGAAGTCTTTGAGTTCAATCCACAGGAGATGAAGTCTTTGAGTGCAATCCACAGGAGATGAAGTCTTTGAGGGTATTTCTGTAGAAACAATCTGAAAGCTGACTCTTTGAGTCCAACCTACAGGAGATGAAGTCTTTGAGTGCAGTCCACAGGAGATGAAGTCTTTGAGTGCAGTCCACAGGAGATGAAGTCTTTGAGTGCAATCCACAGGAGATGAAGTCTTTGAGGCTATTTCTGGAATGAGCACTAGAGCCTTAACTGGAACTCACCTCCCCCCCCCCCCCCATCCATCGCCCCTTCTGTCCCCTCCTCATCCCCCACCCCCACCCCCTTGCCCACCTTTTTGTTTTATCCCGACTGATCTCCCGTTTTCTCGTGTGTGTTGTGTGTGTGTTGTGTGTGTGTGTGTGTGTGTGTGTGTGTGTGTGTTTTGCTGTTTCACTGTTTGCCGCTCTTTATTTTAATTTGATTTTTTTTTTTTGTTTCCATGGTTCATTTTGGTCTCTTTTCAAGGATTTTCTTTTCTTTTCCTTTTTTGTTGTTTGTTTTTCTTACTGGCAGCCTTTTTTCTTAGCTTGCTTCTTTCCTTCTTTTCTTTGTTTCTTTTCTTTTCCTTCTTTCTTTCTTTCTTTTCTTTGTTTCTTTCTTCTCTTTCTTTCTTTCTTCTCATTCTTTCTTTCTTTTCTTTCTTTCTCTCTTTCTTTCTCTCTTTCTTTCTTTCTTTCTCTCTTTCTTCTTCTTTCTTTCTTTCTTTCTCAAAAGGCCATATCAGGGCTGTCACCGCTTTGAAGTCAACGCACAAGTCATTCTAAAAACCCACCCGAAATTTTGTTTAAAATCTTTCCACTATAAAATCTCAGAGATGTTCCACCTGATGCGATCTTTGAATTCTTGAAAGAGATTAACATTTTTCATCAGATATGGAATTTTATAGTGGAAAGATTTTAAACAAAATTTCGGGTGGGTTTTTAGAAGATGTATTTTAAAGGGTTGTGTGAAAGAATGACTTGTGAGTTGACTTCAACGTGGTGATAGCCTTGGTATGGCCTTTTGTGGTCGGCTGGGCTATTAGCAACATTACCTTACCTTGCCTTCTTTCTCTCTCTCTTTCTTTCTTTCTTTCTTTCTTTTCTTTTCTTTTCTTTCTTTTTTCTTTCTTTCTTCTTCTTTCTTTTCTTTTCTTTCTTTCTTTCTTTCTTTCTTCCCTTTTCCTTTCTTTCTTTCTTTCTTCTTTCTTTGTCTCTCTCTTTCTTTCTTTCTTTCTTTCTTTCTCTTGGTGTAGACTTTTGCTTGACTGAGATGTCGGTGAAATCCTGGCGTTGGTTTGATGATATTCCAGAAGACTGGTATATCATATCAGTCCCAAAAAGGAAAAGGAGTGCTTGATATTCCACCACCTGAGTTTTGTTCAAACCCAGGCAACAACTGCATAATTAACATTCCAGATAAAACATCAAGCCCAGGGGATGAATGATTTAACAATAGTCCAAACGACACGTGAAACCCAAACGTACAGTTTGTACGATGTTCCAAATGATTTTTGTCCTCCAACCTCCGAGTTTTCCACATTAAAAGAAACTCTTTCAATTCTTCTTTTTAAAGTTGGGGCTTCCATCTTCCTCTTTTTTTCCGACCTTTCTGCCGGTTTTTTTTTCATTGTTTTTTTTTTCTCTTCTTTTTACATCTCCAAGTAACCAACACTTTCGCGCACCATACCATGATTTTGCGCCGAATATGAGAAGATAAGTGGTTGCTCGTTCTTCATTTTCATTGTCCTACATGTGATTTGTTTTTTGCCTGAAGAAGACCCAAGAGGTCGAAAAGCATCGTGTTTTGTCCTGTACTCGGCAATCATAATGATAGGATCCAAACTTTGTGAAGATAATACACGGCAATCATAATGATAGGATTCAAACCTTGTGAAGATTATACACGGCTATCATGATGATAGGATCCAAACCTTGTGAAGATTATACACGGCAATCATAATGATAGGATCCAAACCTTGTGAATATAATACACGGCAATCATGATGATATAATGGTAGTCTTTCTGATGCACGACAGACTACCCTGTTACACGCATGTGTATATGTATGCTTGTCTAGATAGATTGAT
>CM065726.1:81180708-81195708 GCA_033310375.1 Conus canariensis
TAGCCTACTTCAACCCCACTCTCTGGTGGGTGTAGCCTACTTCATTCCCGCTCCCTGGCGGGTGTAGCATACTTCATTCCCACTCTCTGGTGGTGTAGCCTACTTCAGCCCCACTCCCTGGCGGGTGTAGCATACTTCATTCCCACTCCCTGGCGGGTGTAGCCTACTTCAACCTCACTCTCTGGTGGGTGTAGCCTACTTCATTCCCACTTCCTGGCGGGTGTAGCATACTTCATTCCCACTCCTCCCTGGCGGGTGTAGCCTACTTCATTCCCACTTCCTGGCGGGTGTAGCATACTTCATTCCCACCGCCACGCGCATGGCACGTGTTGTCCATCACAGGGCCAGTTCAGCTTGCGCTCGCTTTCAGCAAAATTCCCACGCAGGGAAAGACGCTGTTTACTGTACTTGCTGGCATGTAGCATCGTAGTGTATATCGGTCCAACAGACAGTTTGAGTGTTACTTACCCAACAGTCTCCTTTCCGTTCTCCTCCATTGGTAACTCGTCAACAGTGGCACAGAGAAACAACAACAACAAAGGTGCAGCCCCCATCTTGCGATAATGGACTTGACCAGTGATAGAGCGGACCATCAACATGATGTGTCTGTGGTGCCCACAAATTGACCAGTGATAGAGTGGACCATCAACCTGATGTGTCTGTGGTGCTGACTAACTGACCAGTGACAGAGCGGACCAACAACTTGATGTGTCTGTGGTGCCGACTAATTGACCAGTGACAGAGCGGACCATCAACTTGATGTGTCTGTGGTGCCGACTAATTGACCAGTGATAGAGAGGACCAACAACTTGATGTGTCTGTGGTGCCAACTAACTGACCAGTGATAGAGCGGACCATCAACTTGATGTGTCTATGGTGCTGACTAATTGACCAGTGACAGAGCGGACCATCAACTTGATGTGTCTGTGGTGTGGTGCTGACTAATTGACCACTGATAAGGCGGACCATCAACTTGATGTGTCTCTGGTGCCAACTAACTGACCAGTGATAGAGCGGACCATCAACTTGATGTGTCTGTGGTGCTGACTAATTGACCAGTGACAGAGCGGACCATCATCTTGATGTGTCTGTGGTGTGGTGCTGACTAATTGACCACTGATAAGGCGGACCATCAACTTGATGTGTCTGTGGTGCCGACTAACTGACAAGTGATAGAGCGGGCCATCAACCTGATGTTTCTGTGGTGCTGACTAATTGACCAGTGATAGAGCGGACCATCAACTTGATGTGTCTGTGGTGCCGACTAACTGACCAGTGATAGAGCGGACCAACAACCTGATGTGTCTGTGGTGCCGACTAATTGACCAGTGATAGAGCGGACCATCAACCTGATGTGTCTGTGGTGCCGACTGACCAGTGATAGAGTGGACCATCAACTTGATGTGTCTGTGGTGTGGTGCCAACTAACTGACCAGTGATAGAGTGGACCAACAACTTGATGTGTCTGTGGTGCCGACTAATTGACCAGTGATAGAGCGGACCATCAACTTGATGTGTCTGCGGTGCTGACTAACTGACCAGTGATAGAGCGGACCAACAACTTTATGTCTGTGGTGCCGACTAATTGACCAGTGATAGAGCAGACCAACAACTTGATGTGTCTGTGGTGCCGACTAATTGACCAGTGATAGAGCAGACCAACAACTTGATGTGTCTGTGGTGCCGACTAATTGACCAGTGATAGAGCAGACCAACAACCTGATGTCTGTGGTGCTGACTAACTGACCAGTGATAGAGTGGACCAACAACTTGATGTGTCTGTGGTGCCGACTAATTGACCAGTGATAGAGCAGATCAACAACTTGATGTGTCTGTGGTGCCGACTAATTGACCAGTGATAGAGCAGACAACAACCTGATGTCTGTGGTGTGGTGCTGACTAACTGACCAGTGACAGAGCGGACCATCAACTTGATGTCTGTGGTGCCGACTAACTGACCAGTGATAGAGCGGACCATCAACTTGATGTCTGTGGTGCCGACTAACTGACCAGTGATAGAGCGGACCATCAACTTGATGTCTGTGGTGCCGACTAACTGACCAGTGACAGAGTGGACCATCAACTTGATGTCTGTGGTGCCGACTAAGGCGCTGACCCAGTTCTCACTGAACGCGCGAAAAGCAGACGATACTATGGTGTCCATTCATTCATTGAAAGCAGACGATACTATGGTGTACAGTCATTCATTGAAAGCAGACGATACTATGGTGTGCATCCATTCATTGAAAGCAGAGGATACTATGGTGTACATTCATTCATTGAAAGCAGGCGATACTATGGTGTACAGTCATTCATTGAAAGCAGACGATACTATGGTGTACATTCATTCATTGAAAGCAGACGATACTATGGTGTACATTCATTCATTGGCTAAGGGAGAGTGCATTGCTGTGTTTAAGTACAAAAATCTGATTTTCTTTCTAAAAATATTTTCTGTGTTAATGTTATTGTTATTGATATTATTATCATTATCATTATTATAATGATCATTGTTATTACCATTATTTATTACTATTATCATCATCATTATTATCATTATTATCATGAACACTTACATAGCGCCTACCCTCGGCTAGACACCAAACACTAAGTGAGTTACAATCCACACTCATTTACACAACGGGCTGCCTACCTGGGTAGTCCCAACTGAAGAGCTGCCTGCTGGCGCTTCATTCAGTCGTTTTCCGTGTCATCTAGTCAATATCGTTCACTCCATTTCCTTACTTCCTTTATTCTTTCCATTTCTCACGCAGGGTGCATGCTATGCGTCACGTGTCATCCATACCAACGGCCAAACTGGCTTTCTCTTCTGAAAGTTGCTGATGGGATTTGACGTGTGTGCAAGATGTTATGCGTGCGTTCACTCACGGAATCTCGGTTTATAGTCTCATTCGAAGGACTGTAAGGGAAATGGAGTCAGAACCAATGTTAACTCCGAGGGAAAAATCCACCTGTACCGAAACGGCCCGGTGGAGATTCGAACCCGTAACCCCAGGATTACCAAGATTACAAGTCCGGCGCTCTACCAACTGAGCTATTCCGGCTCGTGTTTTCCTCATTGATTACCACCAAGGCCATCTGACATAACATCGATGACGTGCTGTCTAAGGCGGTGTGATTTACTCATTCAGCGGCTTCACAGCGCGCCCTGAGGAAATAAAAGTCATAGATCTAGCTGCCATAGCTCACGGTGGAATGGAATGGAAGTTAAAGCATTGAGCGCTTCCATGACGTCAGAGCTGTCAGGAAGTAGTAGGACGCTGGGGAAGTAAATCATGTCTGCAGACTTATTTAGAAAATAAGATATGCACAAAAAAAAAAAGAAGAAAAGAAAAAGAAAAGGAAGCAAGAAATGATTGACAAGAAAGGAATAAAGTAGAGGAAAGGAAAGACAGAAAGAAGGAACGAAAGAAAGAAAGAAAGAAAGAAAGAAAGGAAGAAAGAAAGTCAGACAGACAGACAGACAGAGATGAAGTTATTCATATCACCAGAAAATTCCTACCTGTTCACTCCAACAGACACAAACTCCATGTTCTGTTTAAAAAATCGAGTTGAGTCACAAACAAATTGATGATGTACGGTCTCCAAAATGAACCTATTTGCAACAGCGTGACATTTCATCAAGATTACCTTTCAGAGAGAACTGTAACTGAGATATAATTTCGAGGAAGATTGAAAATCTGTTTGGAATTCTGTGACTAGGGCAGGCTGCGGAACGTGGAGGACATGCAGCCGACCCCTCATCTTCCCCTCATCTCCTCATGGCCTCTCTCCAGTTCTGTACCTGGTCTTTGTTTGTGCTGGTTTGGCAGGGACTCTTTTGTACAGCCGTACGCTCATATGAATGTCAATGTTGTGAGTTGTGTGCGGATTAACATTCGAATTTCATAGCTTGTTGAATACTTGATTTGTGTATCCGGCACCCCTCCTTAAGATACATTTGAACTACCATCCTGGAATGGCAGAGAGACGGTCTACTACTGTACAGGCTGAGCCATTGTTGTCCTGTGTCTGATCTTTGAGTTAGTTAAACCCATGTGACTTGCTTCTTTGTGTGTGTTTTGTGTTAGTAATGAAAATAAAGAAAGAAAAAAATCTGAGCAAGGGCTACGTTGAAGAGGACATGATGATAAATACTGTTCCGCTGTTTCTCTTTCCCGACCACAGGCACAACCTGATTCATCCACTAAGCATTGATTTAACTTGAACATCTCAGTGTTTTAGATAACCAACCTTACATCTTACACACTCATCAAATCCATCACCAACTTTCGGACGAGAAGGCCGGTTTGGCCGTTGGTATGGATGACACATTACACATAGAATACGCCCTGCGTGAGAAATGAAAAGAAGGAAGGAAATAAGGAAATTGAGTGAACAACATTAATTGGATGGCACGGGAAACGACTGAATGAAGCGCCGGCAGGCAGCTCTTCAGTCGGCGCTACGCAGGTAGGCAGCTCGTTGTGTACACAAGAGTAGATTGTCAGCGCCTCGAAGCTTTGGCAAGGTGCATTATAAATGCTATGATATTATTATTATTATTATTATTATTATTGTTGCCTGAAAATATTACAAACAAAGGCTTTCCCAGTGCCAGGGAAATCTAATGATTTGGGGGTAATAATTAACAAAAAATTCTAGCTCAGAAACTACAAAAGATATAAAAATGAAATATATATAATTTTTGAAGGAAATTGAATGAAGATTTTGAATCTGGGCTTCTTTTGTTTTAATTTTGATAATAAAAAAAGTATTTAGGCATTTAGATTTGGATAGATTTTTTTGCACGATCAAAAACATGTATTTACCACTACATCTTCACATCCAAACAAGAACACTATGCAAAAAAAGTTGAAAATAAAGTTTGTATTGTCGCACTACACCTGTAAATGAAAGTAAAACAGTTTAGAAGTCTATCAAGACGCTCACACTCTAAGCAGACAGGTCAGTCCACGACCACGCCCCCCTCTCCCCACCACGCCCCCTTGCTGGACTTCAACCCTCTCTCTCACTGCTCCTCTTCCCCTACCTTTCCCTCTGCCCCGTGTCACGCGGCGAGCAGGCCGCGCTCCCCTCTCGCGCTGACTATCACGTCACTGGCCACTGGCACACAGTGCAGAGTACACACTAGGCTAGCTCGTTCGACGCAGTCAGCAGAACACACACTGAGGTCGCACAGCCCGACTCAATAACTGATCACTATCATCATCTCACCTTCATGCTTGAGTGAGTCATTGAATAAAAGATTATTGTCTTTGTCAAAAATCATTAGCAGAGCCTGCTCAGCTGTGTAAATACGTTGATTTGGTCGCTGCGCTTGTCGAAGGTTGCGCCGCCATCTTTGCAAGCAAGACGAAGTGCTGGCTGGTCATCCAGTCAGTGATGAGAATAAATGGGCTTTCCCCTCACGTGTGGTCATTTACATATCATTTTAATACTACAGACATATAAGGCTTACTACGCACACTCTATTTGAGTCCGTTGATAGAAATAGTAACGAATGAAAATTCAAGAAAAATGCATGACGTCAGTGGACGGCCCACAGGCACTGGGAAAGCATTTTTAATGCGGCGTCAGCTGACGGCTTAAAGGCACTCTACGGGTTAATATTATTATTATTATCATTATCATTATTATTATTATTATCATTATCATCAACATCATCATCATTATTATTACTAACCCAAAGGCGAAGGCGACAGTGGATGATTTGTTCTTTCCTCTCTTCGAAGTATGTCGGCACAACACAAACATGAGCAGACAAGCACCTCGGGAATTACAGCTCATAAACTGATCACGTAGAGAGTTCCACAGTTTTTTGTGGTCGTAAGAATAAGCCATATTTGTGTGTGTGTGTGTGTGTGTGTGGTGTGTGTGTGTGTGTGTGTGTGTGTGTGTGTGTGTGTCCCATCTTCTGTGCTACCTCAGTGGCAGTGCACCCACGCCGCTCATTCCGACACCCCGTCCACAGCCACAGCCACAGCCCGGTCAGTCATAGCCCCGGTACCGGCAATCCACAGGGAACAGTCAATATCAAGTCGTCAAGAGGCAACCCACCGGAGGAGACACTGCACTGCTGCCGAGTCACTTAGGCTTCGGTGGCGCCTGTTATGATCCAACATACGCAGGACACCATCTACTAAGCCCGCTCCTGACGACAGTAATTGCTTTGTCGCGGAGCCGGCATGAGTGAGCTGTCTCTCCGGAGGACGCCACCACGTCTGTTCAACGACAGCCCCCTTGGACTCGCCGATACCGGTGACCCCGACGGAGTCAAACCAAGGCCACAGACGTGGGGAGGACATCAAAACTGAGGTCACCATGGGGCCAGGGCATGAAGGGCCACAGAATTTGATATTTTGTTATGCTGATCGATGAGAATGAGGATGATGAGATGGTGCTACGGATACCCATTCCGGTCTGAGACTGCATGACAGGGCTGTACTCTACGCTTCTTTCATAACATATCCTGGCATCAACCAGGCCCGAGAGATACAGACATCTGCAGAGGTATTCACAAAATTTGAGCAACACTCTCAGAGACGCATACATTAAGTGGATTAAACTCAACTGTGTGGTCCCAGTCTTCCTAACTGAGCCCGTAGCAAACTTAACTCTGGGTAGGAGCCGGTCGGGGCAGAAAAATCCTCTGATGGGAATCAAACCCACGACCTCCCAGCCGGGAGTCTGTGACGCTAGCCACTTCGCCACGGCGGCTGGTTGAATAAACCATTTTTTAGAAAGAGAAGGGGTTAGTTACCGCCAAAGGACATAAACAAACAAGGTACAGGACAAGACACAATGCATTTTGACCTCTTGGGTCTTCTTCAGGCAAAAACAAGTAAAATAAACGGAGAACGAGAAACCACTTATCTGGTTATGTTGGAGCAAACCGATAAAATGGCCGTCATGTACCACTCACAGTGAGACATATTCTTTTAGAATGTTGGGACTTGCACGTTGTGAGACATAAACACTTTACAGCACACTGCAAGAAAAACAACTTTGTTCAGAGATGTCCCACCTGATGTGATCTTTGAATTTCTGAGGGAGATTAACATTTTTCATCTGATCTAAAATTTTACGGAGGAAAGATTTTTTAAATAAGATTTCCTATGTGTTTTTGGAAAGTGTGTTTTAAAGAATTATGTAAATGAGCTTTTCTTTTTAAATGACTTGTGAGTTGACTTCAACGTGGTGACAGCCCTGATATGGCCCTTTGCGGTCGGCTGGGCTATGAGCAACATTACCATTACCATTACTAGGCAAGACAAACAACGCTCAGGGCAACGAACATGAAACGCTCATCTTGCGCCGAACTGGACAAAGAGAAGTGATTGATCGTTCTTCAGTTTCGTTACCCTCAGAGTTGTTTCTCTTGCCTGAAGAAGACCTAAGAGGTCGAAACGCATCGAGTTTTGTCTTGTGATTTGTTCGCCCACGTTGTTTGGGATAGTTACTCTAAACACATTTTAACATTTGATAAAATGCTGGCTCAATTCTATGGTAGGCCTCAAAACGCTGATATGGATGGAATAGTGTTCGAGTGCCAAATGCTAATTGCGGCGTGTGGCCTTGTGCTGTTCCATTCGGTGAACGGTGACCGCTGTGTCCCTCCCCTGTGCAGGCTGCCCCTCCGGGCTCTTCGGTCACAACTGCGCCAAGATGTGTCACTGCCGGAACAAGGCGGAAAAGTGTGACAGCATCCTGGGGATGTGCCGCAGTGGCTGTGACCTCGGCTGGGGCGGCTTTGACTGTCAAACGCGTGAGTCAAATCGACTCTTCTCTTTTTCACTCTCTCCGTATGTCTGTCTGTCTGCCTGTCTGTCTGTCTCTGTCTGTCTGTCAGCCTGTCAGTCTGTCTCTGTCGATGTCTGTCTATCTGTTTCTCTCTGTCCCTGTCTCTCTCTATCTCTATTTGTGTCTCTGTCTCTCTCTCTGTTTCTCTCTCTATCTCTCTGTCTCTGTCTCTCTGTCTGTCTCTTCGCCTCCCTGTCTGTGGTTCTCTGTCTCTCTGTTTTTCTCTCTCTGTCTGTCTTTCTGTCTGTCTCTGTCTCTGTCTGTCTGTCTCTATCTTTGTCTGTCTTCGTCTGTCTGTCTGTCTCTGTCTCAATGTCTCTGACTTTCTCTGTCTCTCTCTCTCTCTCTCTCTCTCTCTCTCTCTCTCTCTCTCTGTGTCTCTATCTTACTCTCTCTTTGTCTGTTTGTTTGTCCGTTCTCTCTCTCTCTCTTTGTCTCTCAACTGCCTCTGACTTTCTCTGTCTCTCTCTCTCTCTCTGTCTCTATCTTACTCTCTCTCTCTCTTTGTCTGTCTCTTGCCTCTCTCTCCTCTTTTGTCTCTCTCTCTCTCTCTCTCTCTTTCTCTCCTCCCCCCTCCCCTCTCTCTCTCCTCTGACTCTGTGTCTCTCTCAACAGGAAATGCTGGCTCCAATTTATTGTGGGCCTCAAAAACGTTGGCATGGATGATGTATGTGTCAGTGCCAACTCCATGGATGATGTAGTGTGTCAGTGCCAAATCCATGATGATGTAGTGTGTCAGTGCCAAATCCATGATGATGTAGTGTGTCAGTGCCAACTCCATGGATGATGTAGTGTGTCAGTGCCAAATCCATGATGATGTAGTGTGTCAGTGCCAACTCCATGGATGATGTAGTGTGTCTGTGCCAAATCCATGATGATGTAGTGTGTCAGTGCCAAATCCATGGATGGTGTAGTGTGTCAGTGCCAAATCCATGATGATGATGTAGTGTGTCAGTGCCAAATCCATGGATGATGTAGTGTGTCAGTGGTGTGTCAGTGCCAAATCCATGGATGATGTAGTGTGTCAGTGCCAAATCCATGGATGATGTAGTGTATCAGTACCAAATCCATGATGATGTAGTGTGTCAGTGGTGTGTCAGTGCCAAATCCAGGGATGATGTAATGTGCCAGTGGTGTGTCAGTGCCAAATCCATGATGATGTAGTGTGTCAGTGGTGTGTCAGTACCAAATCCATGGATGCTGTAGTGTGTCAGTGGTGTGTCAGTGCCAAATCCGTGGATGATTAGTGTGTCAGTGCCAAATCCATGATATGTAGTGGTCAGTGTGTGTCAGTGCAAATCCAGGATGATGTAGTGTGTCAGTGCCAAATCATGGATGATGTAGTAGTGCCAATCTGGTGGTGTGTCAGTGCCAAATCCAATGATGATGTAGTATGTCAGTGTGTCAGTCCAAATCCATGATGATGTAGTGTGTCAGTGCCAAATCCATGATGATGTAGTGTGCAGTGGTGTGTCAGTCCAAATCCATGATGATGTGGTGGTCCAGTGGTGTGTCAGTGCCTAATCCATGGATGATGTAGTTGTCATCTGTGAGTGAATGTGTGATGCAGTCCAAATCCATGATGATGTAGTGTGTCAGTGCCAAATCCATGGATTATGTAGTGTGCCAGTGCCAAATCCATGGATGATGTAGTGTGTGTCAGTGCCATAATCCATGATTATGTAATGTGTCAGTCGGTGTGTCGGTGCCAAATCCATGTGATGAATGTGTGTGTCAGTGCAACATATGATCCATGATGATGTAGTGTGTCAGTGGTGTGTCAGTGCCAAATCCATGGATGATGTAATGTGTCAGTGCCAAATCCATGGATGATGTAATGTGTCAGTGGTGTGTCAGTGCCACATCCATGATGATGTAGTGTGTCAGTGGTGTGCCAGAGCCAAATCCATGATGATGTAGTGTGCCAGAGCCAGATCCATGATGATGTAGTGTGTCAGTGCCAAATCCATGATGATGTAGTGTGTCAGTGCCAAATCCATGATGATGTAGTGTGCCAGAGCCAGATCCATGATGATGTATGTGTGTCAGTGCCAAATCCATGATGATGTAGTGTGTCAGTGCCAAATCCATGATGATGTAGTGAGCATGCTGATAGTGGCGTGGGGCCTGTATGTACATCCTTTGTTGTACGAGGCGCCCCGTTGTCGTTAACTGGGAAAGGGTTGGCCATGGAAGCTGAAAGCTTGGAGCTGAAAACCCCCTCACTCTGTGTACAGAGCAGCCAATGGAGGCCTGATTGGGTTCTGAGGTTAACATTGGCGGAAGATGAACTTCGCCTCTCATATTGAGATGTCAGGAGGCTGTTCCATCGATCACTTTGTCTCTACACACGAACTCACGCTCGTGCACGCACGTGAACACACGCGCGCGTGCACGTGCAACACACATTAACACATACACGCTAGCACGCGCGCGCACACACAACACACAACACACACACACACCACACACAACACACACCACGCACGCACGCACACACGCACGCACGCACGCACGCACGCACACTCACGCACACGCACGCGCACATGCATACACATATATACCGCACACACACACACACACACACACACACACACACACACACACACACACACACACACACATGCATATTCATACCATTACACAAGCCACCACGCAACACACACATGCACCCGCGCACCCCATACACTGGCGCGCAGCGCACACACACACACACACACACACACACACACACACACACACACACACACACACACACACAAACTCACGCACGTACAGCACGCACACTCACACCCCCCCCCCCCACACACACACCACATGGGCCTGTGCCCATCACCACACACACACACACACACTCACACACACACACACACACACACACACCACACACCACACACCACCAGCACAGCGCGCACACACACACACACACACACACCACACACACACACACACACACACACACAACACACACACACGTGTGCACTCCCCCATACACATACAGTGATATTAATGGCACAACCAATGTTAGGTAGGTTACTCAAGGTCTGACCAGGTCGTTGGGCTAATGCTGCAGGTCAGACATCTGCTAAGTGGTAGTAGCCAGGGGACCCTCTTCTTCAATTCTCTCATCTTACTCATGAATTCATTGATCCATCAGTTTTCAAATCACACGCAGTGTAGTCTAAAAAAAAAACTGAGTGGAGAAGGTGTAACGTATAGGGACAGTCCGCACGCAGCGACACCTCCTTGATGATACTGAAACTGAAACTGTCTCCAGGTGATGGGGGATTTCAGGCAGCGACACCTCCTTGATGAAACTGAAACTGTCTCCAGGTGATGGTAGATTTCAGGCAGCGACACCTCCTGGATGAAACTGACACTGTCTGCAGATGATGGGAGGTTCCAGGCAGTGACACCTCCTTGATGAAACTGAAACTGTCTGCAGATGGTGGGAGGTTTCAGGCAGTGACACCTCCTTGGTGAAACTGAAACTGAAATTGAAACTGCCTCCAGGTGATGGGAGATTCTGGCAGTGACACCTCCTTGTGAAACTGAAACTGTCTCCAGATGATGGGAGACTTCAGGCAGCGACACCTTCTTGATGAAATTGAAACTGAAACTGAAACTGTATCCAGGTGATGGGAGATTCAGGCAGCAACACCTCTTTGATGACACTGAATCTGAAACTGAAACAGAAATTTGCCCGCAGGTGATAGGAGACTCTTAGCTTTCACATGATCGTGGTGACTGGGTGGTGTGCTGTATGCAGCTTCCACATGATGGTGGTGACTGAGTGGTGTGCTGTGTGCAGCTTTCACATGATGGTGGTGACTGGGTGGTGTGCTGTATGCAGTTTCCACATGATGGTGGTGACTGGGTGGTGTGCTGTGTGCAGCTTCCACATGATGGTGGTGACTGGGTGGTGTGCTGTATGCAGCTTTCACATGATGGTGGTGACTGGGTGGTGTGCTGTATGCAGCTTCCACATGATGGTGGTGACTGGGTGGTGTGCTGTGTGTAGCTTCCACATGATGGTGGTGACTGGGTGGTGTGCTGTGTGCAGCTTTCACATGATGGTGGTGACTGGGTGGTGTGCTGTATGCAGCTTTCACATGAAGGTGGTGACTGGGTGGTGTGCTGTGTGCAGCTTCCACATGATGGTGGTGACTGGGTGGTGTGCTGTGTGCAGCTTCCACATGATGGTGGTGACTGGGTGGTGTGCTGTGTGCAGCTTCCAAGTGCCAGCCCAACAGATACGGGTGGGCCTGCGAGTCGCAGTGCCAGTGCCGGAGTGACAAGCACTGCCATCGGTTCACTGGCTCTGACGCCGACTGTCAGTGTACGGAGGGCTACTTCAACCCCCCTGTGTGCGAGCCAGGTGAGGCGGCTGGCATCAGTCAGCTTCTTTTTCAAAGTGCAAGTCTTCCTCTCTTTATTGCTTTTTCAGTATCTTTTATCATCACCAGTAGCATTATCATTATAGGTATTAATATTATTATTGTTGTTATTTTATCATTATTATTATCATTACAATTTTATCTGGCATTGTCTCCCCTTCCTGACGGCCTCGTTCTCATTCAACGCCCATCATGCGCCGAGTTTGAGGAGATAAGTGAGTCTTGCTTGTTCTTGATTTTAGTGCTCCTGAGTGTTGTTGATCTTGCCTGAAGAAGATGACCAAAGATGTCGAAACGCGTCGTGTTTTGTCTAGTGATTCGTTTGGTCATGAAAGAAAGTTCTTGAACCTTTTCAGATGTGTTTAGATCTCCGCCTGCAGTCGCCTCACTTTGCAAACATCTTTTTTTTTCTTTTAATAATTTTGGGGGGCACAATTACATCTTGGAACAGCAACGAGTGAGGCCGCGGGATGCACACGGCAGTTGCTTGCCTGACGGTGGAGTTTTGTTTTTTGTTTTTGTTTTGGTTTTGGTTTTTGGTTTTGTTTTGTTTTTGCCGGTGGGCTCTGCAGTCATGACATAGGGGCTGGTAGACCCATGGGAACGCTCCCCTGTAGGTTCTGTCGTGTCACATCCAGTGGCCATGACACAATGGCATCTGCCAGGGAGCAGTTCTGTCCCTTGACGTGTTAAAATGGAATGATCTGTGTGTGTCTGCACCCTATGTGAACACAGCGCAGGCTTCCAAGGGTGGTGCAGGATTGCTCCCAGCTGGTTTGTTCGGCAGTTGAGGACAGTATTTCTCTGGGTCCTACCCGCACCTTCGGGTGTATCTTTTTCTTCTAAAAAAAAATGTCACACACCGCATTCGCATACACTCGATCACACACACAGCATGGTCACTCCATACGCACGCATCTACTCCATTCATTCAAAGGAGAGGCTGAGGAAACAAGAATCCACTAATTTTGTGTGTGCTCCCTTTACTAAAACTAATCAAAGAATTTCACAATAACAATCAACATCCCACGAAATATCATGTAAACAAATTTTTTTGACCAATTTTCATGTAAATTTTCCACATAAGTATGTCTAATTATTTGCCCTTAGCTTTTGTTCTTAAATGTACAACACATAAAGCATTGCATTTCTCTTTCTCTCTGTTCGCACAAGTTCTACCAGCAGGAATCAGACTCTCGGGAGGTTGGTACAGTCCACTGGTTGGACGCTGAGGTTTTCTGGAAGGAAACCCCAAGTCCTATCGGTCGGTTTGGAACATGTAATTTCTATTGCACGCCAAAACATTCCATAACTGCAAAAATGAAAGGCAAAGCTCCCCATCCACTAACTAAAGGCACAACGCATCAACACAACCAACTGTTCAATAATCCAGTCACACAATCAACTGTTCAATAATCCAGTCACACAATCAACTGTTTAATAATCCAGTCACACAACCAACCGTTCAATACTCCAGTCACACAACCAACTGTTTAATAATCCAGTCACACAACCAACTGTTCAATAATCCAGTCACACAACCAACTGTTCAATAATCCAGTCACACAACCAACTGTTCAATAATCCAGATCTCCAGCTGCTGCCACCATCCCCTGTCCGTACTGTGATAGATCTTTCCGGGCGCAGATCGGCCTGACCAGCCATCTACGCACTCACCCCGATCCCAGAATGACTAGATGATCTTCTTCGTCTCGATGGACAACAAACAATCCAGTCACACAACCAACTGTTCAATAATTCAGTCTAATTCTAATGTACAACAAGCTGTGAAGAGAATGTTAGAAGCTATGAACCTTTTTCTCTACATATCATTAAATTTTAAATGTAATTAACAGCGAACTGCCAAAAAAAAAAAAAAAAAAAAAAAACCCGTAGACAAATGAACCCCAGACCCGTGGGTGGAGGAGACAACAGTGCTTTCTCTCTTAAACCCACCCAGGCCTCACTGAGCGACAGAATGAGTCATTGACGGAACGACTGATTGAAGGAAGGAAGGAAGGGTTGATGGAATGATTTTATTCTTGAATCTTTGGATTATCGGATGGAATGGTTTATTGATGTATTAGCTTATCATGCGCTCCTGCGGTTGCACACCAAAAAACAATGTACCAAGACCTTGCGTAAGGAGTCGAGCATTTAGAGAATGGCGCAACTGGGTTCTTTTGAGAATTTGTATTATGTCTTGGAAGTTGATTCTCCTCATTTTTTTTTCAATTGGCCATCAAGGTACAAGCCAGATGGTTCCAAGGAGACAGATTAAATCAAAGGATAATATTGTGTTCTTGAGGCTAGCACAAAGATAGGGGGTCACGGGTGAGTTGCAAAGGCCTGAAATGTGTTGTCAACCAAGGGGAAGGTCATGTATATGAAGACTGTTTGTGATTTCATCAATGAAGATCCCCCGTCAAACAAGGGAAATGATTGGTTGGGGGGTGTCCTTTTGATCAATTATCAGTGTCACATCAAATGCAGGCTCAAATTTATGGCAGGCGTCAAAACGCTTACATGGATTATATTGTGTTCCAGTACCAAATCCTAATTGTGGTGTGTGGCGACATGGATTATATTGTGTTCTAGTGCCAAGTCCTGATTGTGGCGTGTGGCCACGTGGATTATAATTATAGTATTTCAGTGCACAAATCCTAATTGTGGTGGTTAGCCATATGGATTATTTAGTGTTTTAGTGCACATATCCTAATTGTGGTGTGTGGCCTTATGGATTATATCGTGTGTCAGTGCACAAATCCTAATTGAGGTG
>CM065726.1:81205708-81223208 GCA_033310375.1 Conus canariensis
CTGCAGCGTTACTGGAACACGACAAAAAAGCAGAAGAGCACACAAAACAAAGTGTGAAGTAACGCACGACACAAAACAGGACAAGAAATTTTCGGCAGTATGCCTTCCTCAGCGACAAAAAAATACAGACATAAACATGCACAATACTCCCCTTGTGAAGCCAAAGTGGTGAATTCTCTGTTAGTTTCTCCTCTCTCAGCCCTCCCCCCTTCCCTCCCCCCACTTCGCTGCCAATGAAATCCAATTCCAGATGATGTCGACACTATTAGCAAAATTGTATCAGTTGATCAGGATGTCTTTGATATCGTCTTGGCGATGTTCTCTGATCTGGTTAGTTAGGTCGCTTGCAAAACTATGCCGCTCAAAAGAATAATCCGGACCACAACCTTTTTTTTTTTTTTTTTGCTTTTCTTTGTTCTTTATTTGTTTGCTTTTTCTTTTCTTTTTTTTTTTTTTGCTGTCCCATCTTTTGTGCCACCTCAGTGGCATAGCAGCCACGCCGCTCATTCCGATGTTGTAATAATCTACTCTGTTCCTTACGATGCATTTATATATATATATATGTGTGTGTGTGTGTGTGTGTGTGTGTGTGTGTGTGTGTGTGTGTGTGTGTGTGTGTGTGTGGTTACACAGGTCAGTTACGTTCACAGTGGAGAGCGCTACCAGTGTGTGATCCAAGGGGTGGCAGGGACAGCCAGCAAGATCATGTACTCCCAGGTGTATGGTGAGTTTGGATTGCTCTTCGTTGCTCTTCATTGCTCTTCATCTCGTCATTGCTCTTCATTGTTCTCCATTGCTCTTCGTTGCTCTCCGTTGCTCTTCATTGCTCTCCGTTGCTCTTCGTTGCTCTTCACTGCTCTCCATTGCTCTCCGTTGCTCTTCGTTGCTCTTCATTGCTCTCTGTGCTCTTGTTGCTCTTCGTTTGCTCTCCGTTGCTCCATTGCTTTTCATTGCTCTCCATTGCTCTCCATTGCTCTCCATTGCTCTTCATTGCTCTCCATTGCTCTCCATTGATCTTCATTGCTCTCCGTTGCTCTCCATTGCTCTTAATCTCTTCATTGATCTCCATTGCTCTTCATTGCTCTCCATTGCTCTTAATCTTTTCACTGCTCTCCATTGCTCTCCATTGCTCTCCATTGCTCTCCATTGCTCTCCATTGCTCTTAATCTCTTCATTGCTCTCCATTGCTCTCCATTGCTCTTCATTGCTCTCCATTGCTCTAACTCTCCATTGCTCTCCATTGCTCTTCCATTGCTCTCCATTGCTCTTAATCTATCCATTGCTCTCCATTGCTCTCCATTGCTCTCCATTGCTCTTCATTGCTCTCCATTGCTCTTAATCTCTCCATTGCTCTCCATTGCTCTTCATTGCTCTTAATCTCTTCATTGCTCTCCATTGCTCTCCATTGCTCTCCATTGCTCTTCATTGCTCTCCATTGCTCTTAATCTCTTCATTGCTCTCCATTGCTCTCCATTGCTCTTATCTCTCCATTGCTCTCCATTGCTCCCCCATTGCTCTTAATCTCTTCATTGCTCTCCATTCTCTAATCTCTCCATTGCTCTCCATTGCTCTCCATTGCTCTCCATTGCTCTCCATTGCTCTTAATCTCTCCATTGCTCTCCTTGCTCTCCATTGCCTTGCTCTCATTGCTCTCCATTGCTCTCCATTGCTCTCCATTGCTACTCTCATTGCTCTCCATTGCTCTCCATTCCTCATGCTCTCATCTCTCCAGCTATGCTCTCCATTGCTCTCCATTGCTCTTCAACTCTGCTCTCCATTGCTCTCATTCTCTCCATTGCTCTCATATCTCTTCCATTGCTCTCCATTGCTCTCCATTGCTCTTAATCTCTTCATTGCTCTCCATTGCTCTCCATTGCTCTTATCTCTTCATTGCTCTCCATTGCTCTCCATTGCTCTTAATCTCTTCATTGCTCTCCATTGCTCTCCATTGCTCTTAATCTCTTCATTGCTCTCCATTGCTCTCCATTGCTCTCCATTGCTCTTCATTGCTCTCCATTGCTCTATCTCTCATTGCTCTCCTTCTCTCATTGCTCTCCATTGCTCTCCATTGCTCATTCTCTTCATTCTCTCCATTGCTCTCATTGCTCCATTGCTCTCCATTGCTCTTAATCTCTCCATTGCTCTCCATTGCTCTCCTTCTCTCCATTGCTCTCTTCTCTCCATTGCTCTTAATCTATTGCTCTCATTGCTCTCCATTGCTCTTAATCTCTATTGCTCTCCATTGCTCTCCATTGCTCTAACTTATGCTCTCCATTGCTCTCCATTGCTCTTCATTGCTCTCCATTGCTCTCATCTCTCCATTGCTCTCCATTGCTCTCCATTGCTCTCCTCATTGCTCTCCATTGCTCTCCATTGCTCTACTCATTGCTCTCCATCTCTCCATTGCTCTTACATCTCTCTCTCATTGCTCTCCATTGCTCTCCATTGCTCTTAATCTCTTCATTGCTCTCCATTGCTCTCCATTGCTCTTATCTCTCATTGCTCTCCATTGCTCTCCATTGCTCTTAATCTCTTCATTGCTCTCCATTGCTCTTCGTTGCTCTTCATCTCTTCATTGCTCTTCATTGCTCTTCATTGCTCTCCGTTGCTCTTCATTGCTCTCCATTGCTCTTCACTGCTCTCCATTGCTCTTCGTTGCTCTTCATCTCTTCATTGCTCTCCATTGCTCTTCATTGCTCTTCATTTGACCCCGTGGTCCGTCTCCACCTTCCCATCACCGCTCTCCGTCTCTAGCTCTCTGTATGTATGTATGTATGTATGTATGTATGTATGTATGTATGTATGTATGTATGTATGTCTGTCTGTCTGTCTGTCTGTCTGTCTGTCTGTCTGTCTGTCTCTGTCTGTCTGTCTGTCTCTCTCTCTCTCTCTCTCTCTCTCTCTCTCTCTCTCCCTCAAGTTTCTCCACTACCTGATTATCTGTCTCAGTCTCATTGTCTCTGTCTGTCTGTCTGTCTGCCTGTCTATCTGTCTCATTCAATCTGTTTCTCTTCTTCCCCTCTCTTTGTCTGTCTATCTGTGTGTCTGTCTGTGTGTCTGTCTCTCTCACTCATATGCTGGCTTTCTTTGGGGTGCTGTTGGATTCTTTTTGGAACCCTTGGTGGTGAGAACACCACAGAATTATGGACTGTGGTGTGTCTCTATTTGACGCCAAGAGCACAGACACAATCAGCCGTGTCTCCCTGATGAGTCCGATCCAGCGGACGAAAGGCCTAGGAGCAGGCAATACATATAGATCGGCCTTCGAGAGGGATTATGATGGTTCCCACGTGCAGTTAGTGAAAGGTTTTTCATATTTATAATATATTTTCCCGTTTTCTTCATCTTCAGCCGCCCCCCCCCCCCCCCCCCCCACCACACACAACACACCTTTTTTTTTTTTATAATTTCAAATCTTTGCCAAGTCATTACTATAATGACGGAAGAATTGTGAACCTGCACTTGTTTTCCCCCACTACTTAATTGTTCAGCATCATCTCTCTCTCTCTCTCTCTCTCTCTCTCTCTCTCTCTCTCTCTCTCTATATATATATATATATATATATATATATATATATTTTCCCTCCAGTTACTTGACTATCTGTCTCAGTCTCTCTCTCTCTGTCTGTCTGTCTGTCTGTCTGTCTCCCTTTCTCTCTCTTCTCTCTCTCTCTCTCTCTCTCTCTCTCTCTCTCTCTCTCTCTCTCTCTCTCTCTCTCTCTCTCTCTCTGTTTTCTTAAATGTTTCGTCATGAAAAATTCAAATTCCAACCATTTTAGATGTATCCTTCTGAAGGGATCAAATACGGGAGTTCAGTTGTTGTTTATCACTGTTATTGCTTCAACCGACCCCTTTCTTCTTTCTTTCCACCCATTCCCTGTATTTGTCTGTGGAAACGACAATCATAGGATAGGCTGGACGTGATAATTGAGTTTTAAACGTTTCGGGGCTTGTTTTAATGACATCTTAGCCTATGTGAATTAGTCGGTTATTGCCGTTTGGTTCAATCGTAGCCTATGTGAATTAGTCGGCTACTGCCGTTTGGTTCAATTTTGTTTGGGCTGTCAATTCAGCGAAGATTTTTTTTTCTCTGTATTTCATCGCGTCCTGCTTTAGTTCCCGACAGCAGCGGTATGGCTTTGGAACTGTGTGGATGTGGCTTTGGAACTGTGTGGATGTGGCTTTGAATGTGTGGTGTGGCTTTGGAACTGTGTGGATGTTGAAGATCGGAGGTGAACTATTGTGTGTTGCGGGCTTTGGAACTGTGTGGATGTTGAAGATCGGAGGTGAACTATTGTGTGTTGCGGGCTTTGGAACTGTGTGGATGTTGAAGATCGAAGGTGAACTATTGTGTGTTGCGGGCTTTGGAACTGTGTGGATGTTGAAGATCGGAGGTGAACTATTGTGTGTTGCGGGCTTTGGAACTGTGTGGATGTTGAAGATCGGAGGTGAACTATTGTGTGTTGAGTACAAGTGTGAGGATAAGCAACTCAAGCCAGTTAGATTATTGTTTACGTGCACACCTAGGCCTTCAACATCCTATGGATATGTTCTCAGTCATCTCTGGAGGCCCTCTCATTTTCCTGTCATGTGTCAAAGAATGTTTGCTTGCTTGTCATCAGCGTCTTCTGTTCTTTACGTTTTAAGCGATTTAGTCACCAGTCATCATACAATTGGTTTTATTTTAGCATTTAAAAATAGACCAGACAGGTAAGGTTTTTTTTTTAAAATTCCTGAGTGTACTTAATAAAAGCTTCTCTTTATCCTTTAGTTACCAGATATTCCATGCCAACGTCGGACAGTCTGAAGCAGGAGAAAAAAAGAATGAAACCAATACAGTAGTATTCGTTGACTGCAAGTGATTCCATGTTATCATATGGCCGTTGTTGTTCATGTTCACCTTTCAACCCAACCTTTTCCTGAAGGCCAGAATATTTAAAGTTTTTTTTTCTAGGATTCCTTTCAGTTTTATATCTGTCCAGGCCTGCTGAAGTATGTCGAGCAGATTTTGAAGACAAGTAAGAGTTAATGCTATGATCAGACAACATCCTCCGCTCAAAGCGGAAGCGATTCCGTGTAACGGGACACAAATTGTATGCCATAGTTTGGAATAGAAGAGGCATCAGTCTTGAGACCAGGCTGAAGGTGTACAGAGCAGGCGTTCTCCCCACACTCCTCTACGCATGTCAAACGTGGACAGTGTGCCAATGGTATGCCAAGAAACTGAATCACTTCCACGCAGCCTGCCTCAGACCATTGTCAAACATGAAATGGCAGGACCAAATCCCAGACACAGAAGTGTTCGACCAAGCAGACCTGCAAGCAGACCTGCCTAACATCCACACCATCCTGATGCTGTCTCAGCTTCCATGGGCAGGTCATGTAGCTCGCATGCCAGACCACCGGCTACCCCAGAGACTCCTAGGGTGAGCTGCAACAAGGAAACGCTTCAAAGACACTCAGTAAACATCCTTGAAAATGTTGAACATCAACCCTGACACATGGGAACAAACTGCTATGGATCGAGCTAGATGGCGCTACTCTGTCCACAGAGGTGCTAATTCATGGGGCAAAGGCAGGTCTCCCACATTGCCTTCCAAGCTGTCACCGCACATTCCGTGCACGCATCGGCTTGATCAGCCACCTGCGTATCCACAAATCATCTCCCCCCCCCCCCCCCCTCAACCCCAGGATGACTGAAGTGGTTCTCGTCGATTCGACGGACGAACGAACACGTGATTCCGTGCTACTGGACACAAATTGTATGGCATAGAATTCAGACAAATCGAACGACAGTATCCATTTTTCCCGAAAATCAGCTTGACTTTTTAGAGTCAAGTTTTTATTGCCTTGAAGCTTGGTATAAAGACAACTTCCTACTTGTTCTCATCACTGATTCATCTGTATTTTCTGGTATAAAGACAACTTCCTACTCGTTCTCATCATGATTCATCTGTATTTTCTGGTATAAAGACAGCTTCCTACTTGTTCTCATCACTGATTCATCTATATTTTCTGGTATAAAGACAACTTCCTACTCGTTCTCATCACTGATTCATCTGTATTTTCTGGTATAAAGACAACTTCCTACTTGTTCTCATCACTGATTCATTTGTATTTTCTTTTTAAGAAAGCATCTCAGTTCAGTTCAGTGGTTTATTTAATGTCTCTTCATCGTCAGATGATATTAGACACTTGAAAACAAACAAACACCTCCACACACGAAAGCATCTTTATACAAGAAAGTTCATACAGTACAACTGTAATGTAAAACAAAGAACAATTGGTAGAAATGAAAATAGACGGATATATCAAACATAATGGTAACACCTGTGTACATTTTGAAGACAGAAGGTTAGAACATCTCTGAGTGGTGGAGAGAGAGAGAGAGAGAGAGAGAGAGAGAGAGAGAGAGAGAGAGAGAGAGAGAGAGAGAGAGAGAGAGAGAGAGAGAGAGAATCAGTGTCCACATTTCCCATACGGCCCTTTCTGTGAAAGGCAGCCATGTGGGCATTCAAGGCAACGAAGTAGTTGATCAACTTGCCATGAGTGCCACCAAGGAAGAGTTGAGCAGATTGTCTATCACACTGATCTGAAACACAAAACCCAGGCTTATGTCAAAGACCTCTGCAAGAGGAATGGGACTCGCAGATGGATAATAAATTGCACAAAATCCGTCCAAACCTGAAAGATTTTTTCCATGTTCCCGAGGCGGTCGTAAAGAAGAAACAGTTTTGTGCCGTTTGCATACAAGCCACTCCTTTTACACCCATTCTTATCTTTTACAAGGTGAAGAAGCTCCGTGGTGCATTCCATGTCATGTACCACTCACAATGAAACATAGTCTTTTAGAGTGTAGGGACTTGCATGATGTGAGACATAAACATTTACAGCAGACTCCATGAAAACCTTATTCAGAGCTGTCCCTACTGATGCGGGATTTTTGAATTTCTGAAAAGAGACCAACATTTTTTTTTTTTTTTATCTCATCTAAGATTTTACAGAAGAAAGATTTTTGAACAAAGATTCCAGTATATCTTTAGAAGGTATATTTTAAAGGGTTGTGTGAATGATTTTTTTTTTTTTGGGGTGGGGGGGGGGATAACTTGTGAGTTGACTTGAACACGGTGACACTCCTGATATGGCGCCTTGCGGTCGGCTGGGTGATATGCAACATTACCTTACCTCTGAAAGACGTGACTTGTACCTACAACATTACCTTACCTGTGAAAGGCATGACTTGTACCTACAACATTACCTTACCTGTGAAAGGCATGACTTGTACCAACATTACCTCACCTGTGAAAGGCATGACTTGTACCAACAACATTACCTTACCTGTGAAAGGCATGACTTGTACCTACAACATTACTTTACCTGTGAAAGCATGACTTGTACCAACATTACCTTACCTGTGAAAGGCATGACTTGTACCAACAACATTACCTTACCTGTGAAAGGCATGACTTGTACATACAACATTACCTTACCTGTGAAAGGCATGACTTGTACCAATAACACTACCTTACCTGTGAAAGGCATGACTTGTACCTACAACATTACCTTACCTGTGAAAGGCATGACTTGTACCTACAACATTACCTTTACCTGTGAAAGGCATGACTTGTACCTACAACATTACCTTACCTGTGAAAGGCATGACTTGTACCTACAACATTACCTTACCTGTGAAAGGCATGACTTGTACCTACAACATTACCTTACCTGTGAAAGGCATGACTTGTACCTACAACATTACTTTACCTGTGAAAGGCATGACTTGTACATAAACATTACCGTACCTGTGAAAGGCATGGCTTATACCTACAACATTACCTTACCTGTGAAAGGCATGACTTGTACCTACAACATTACCTTACCTGTGAAAGGCATGACTTGTACCTACAACATTACTTTACCTGTGAAAGGCATGACGTGTACTACAACATTACCTTACCTGTGAGAGGCATGACTTGTACCTACATTACCTTACCTGTGAAAGGCATGACTTGTACCTACAACATTACCTTACCTGTGAACGGCATGACTTGTACCAACATTACCTTACCTGTGAAAGGCATGACTTGTACCAACATTACCTTACCTGTGAAAGGCATGACTTGTACCTACAACATTACCTTACCTGTGAAAGGCATGACTTGTACCTACAACATTACCTTACCTGTGAAAAGCATGACTTGTACCTACAACATTACTTACCTGTGAAAGGCATGACTTGTACCAACATTACCTTACCTGTGAAAGGCATGACTTGTACCTACAACATTACTTTACCTGTGAAAGGCATGACTTGTACCTACAACATTACTTTACCTGTGAAAGGCATGACTTGTACCTACAACATTACTTTACCTGTGAAAGGCATGACTTGTACCAACAACATTACTTTACCTGTGAAAGGCATGACTTGTACCTACAACATTACCTTACCTGTGAAAGGCATGACTTGTACCAACATTACTTTACCTGTGAAATGCATGACTTGTACCAACATTACCTTACCTGTGAAAGGCATGACTTGAACCAACATTACCTTACCTGTGAAAGGCATGACTTGTACCAACATTACCTTACCTGTGAAAGGCATGACTTGTACCTACAACATTACCTTGCCTGTGAACGGCATGACTTGTACCAACATTACCTTACCTGTGAAAGGCATGACTTGTACCAACATTACCTTACCTGTGAAAGGCATGACGTGTATCTACAACATTACCTTACCTGTGAATGACTTGTACCTATGCTTTCGAGAGGAGACCTTTTTGCAAACAAGACATTGACCTCTGTAAAGGGAATGGTATTTAGACTCCTGGCCTTCGTCATTTCTGAGAGCGATGGAAGCGATCAACATCATTGATGATCTGTCTTCGATGTGTTCACGGTATTTGATGCCATCAACATCATTGATCTGTCTTCGATTTGTTCACGGTATTTGGTGCCATCAACATCATTGATCTGTCTTCGATGTGTTCACGGTATTTGGTGCCATCAACATCATTGATCTGTCTTCGATGTGTTCACGGTATTTGGTGCCATCAACATCATTGATCTGTCTTCGATGTGTTCACTGTATTTGGTGCCATCAACATCATTGATCTGTCTTCGATGTGTTCACGGTATTTGGTGCCATCAACATCATTGATCTGTCTTCGATGTGTTAACATTATTTGGTGCCATCAACATCATTGATCTGTCTTCGATGTGTTCACGGTATTTGCTGCTCCTTCGTTCTCCTTTTCTTTTCCTCACAATTTGTTTCATGATGTGTTGGTGGTGCTTAGTGAAATAGAAAGTTTTCACAGTTCATTGTCAGAATTATCATCATCCATAGACAACATAGAAAGTTTTCAGAAGTTCATTGTCAGAATTATCATCATCCATAGACAACATAGAAAGTTTTCAGAAGTTCATTGTCAGAATTATCATCATCCATAGACAGCATTTATCAGGGCGATAGTGAAATAGAAAGTTTTCACAAGTTCATTGTCAGAATTATCATCATCCATAGACAACATAGAAAGTTTTCAGAAGTTCATTGTCAGAATTATCATCATCCATAGACAGCATTTATCAGGTTCATTGTCAGAATTATCATCATCCATAGACAGCATTTATCAGGGCGATAGTGAAACAGAAAGTTTTATGATGATAATTCTGACAATGAACCTAATAAATGCTGTCTATGGATGATGGTCATTCTGACAATGAACTTCTGAAAACTTTCTGTTTCACTATCGCCCTGATAAATGCTGTCTATGGATGATGATAATTCTGACAATGAACCTGATAAATGCTGTCTATGGATGATGGTCATTCTGACAATGAACTTCTGAAACCATAGACATTTATCAGGGCGATAGTACCAGTTGTTGATAGATACCTCATTACCGGACATTAATAGATACCTTATTGCAAGTCATCAATAGATACCTGATTACCAGTTATTCATAGAGACATCATTACCAGTCATTAATAATCTATGCGTTATTTTCAGTCATGAAGAGATACGTTTTTACCTGTGATAAATAGACACGTTATTACCAACCATGAATAGATACGTTATTGTTAGTCATTAATAGATACGTTATTACTAGTCATTAATAACACGTTATTACCAGTGCTAAATAGATACGTTATTACCAACCATGAACAGATACGATTTTACTAGTCGTTAATAGATACGTTATTACCAGTGGTAAATAGATACGTTATCACCAGTGATAAATAGATACGTTATTACCAGTGATAAATAGATATGTTATCACAAGTGATGAATAGATTTGTTATTACCAGTGATGAATAGATACATTATTACCAGTGATGAATAGGTACGTTATTACTAACCATGAATAGATACGTTATTACTAGTCATTAATAGATACCTTCTTACCAGTGGTATATAGACACGTTATTATCAACGATGAATAGATACCTTATTACAAGTCATTGATAGATACATTATTTATGCGTCTTGATTTTCGTTCCCCATGTGTTCTCTGTTTCCAAAATGTTGAAAAATGAAAAAAATAATTCATTGTTCACTTTCTGCTTTTGTTGTTGTTGTTGTTGTGTGTTGTTGTTGTGTTGTTGTTGTTGTTGTGTTGTTGCGGTCAGACGTTTCTGTTGAATTTCAGCATTCAAAATATTTGATTCTTTGCTTGCGCTTGTTCCTGATCAACACACCATTCAGAACACTATGTGAGAGAGAGGGAGAGCGTGGGGTGGGGGGGGGGGGGGGGGGGAGGGGAGGGGAGGCGGAGGGAGGGGGAGGGAGGAAGGGAGGGAAGGGGACAAATGAGGGTATGGGTTATTTCCATCAAACACGCGAAGAACTGTGCAGCAAAAAAAAAAAAAAAAAAAAAAAAAAAAAGAAGAAAAAAAAGAAAAATTGCGAAGAAAATGGACGCGACCTTTTCTCCTCCTCTGCAACCATCATCAGTGTGGTGTGTGTGTGTGTGTGTGTGTGTGTGTGTGTGTGTGTGTGTGTGTGTGTGGTGCGTGTGGTGTGTGTGTGTGTGTGTGTGTGTGTGTGTGTGTGTGTGTTGTGTGTGTGTGTGAGTTTGTGTGTGTGTGCGTGTGTGCGTGCGTGCGTGCGTGCGTGCGTTGTGTGTGTGTGTGTGTGTGTGTGTGTGTGTGTGTGTGTGTGTGTGTGTGTGTGTGTGTGTGTGAGCGCGCGTGCAGGCATGTACATGTGTGTGCGTGCGTATGTGTGTTGATTTTTGCCGTGACCAACCTGTTTTGCTTTATTGTATCCGAGATTGTTCACATCCGTCTTCGTTATAAGCAGCTTCGACTCTGTGTATGTGTGTGTGTGTGTGTGTGTGTGTGTTTTGTGTGTGTGGTGTGTGTGTGTGTGTTGCGCACGCGCGTGCGTGCATGCATGCGTGCGTGCGTGCGTATGAGTGTGCGTGCGTGTTTGCGTGCGTGCGTGTGTGTGTGTGTGTGTGTGTGTGTGTGTGTGTGTGTGTTTGTGTGTGTGTGTGTGTGTGTGTGTGTGTGTGTGTGTGTGTGTGTGTGTGTGTGTGTGTGTGTGTACGCGCGCGCTCTCCTTTGTAGTAGTGATTATCGCTGTTTTCTCTACTCCTTGAAGAGCGCTTGGACGCTATTAAGTAAACCTGAACAGGATAGACGCTATTAAGTAAAAAAACTAAAACTGAACAGGATAGACGCTATTCAGTAAACCTGAACAGGATAGACGCTATTCAGTAAACGTGAACAGGATAGACGCTATTCAGTAAACCTGAACAGATAGACGCGTCAGAAACCATCGCTTATAGCAGGATAACATTCGGGCGGAAAATAGGGGTGGGTAGGAAGGGAGGGACGGGGAGGGGGGGGGGTAGGAAAGAGTGAGGGTGTGTGTGTGTGGGATGGAGGGGAGGAGGGGGAAGTGTTGGAAAGGGATGGAGGCGGCAGGGGCAGGAAGGGAGGGTGGAGGTGGACAGGCCTGACTGAATCGGGTATTTGTGCTTCAATGCCTTTCTCTGTAGGCCATCAATCGACGTCTTCGATCTTTGAGCGAGCGGTGCCTTGTTTGACCAGGGGAGGTAAACATCTACAAGTCGGTTAGTGGTGTTCTGCTTGTTGAGAGGTTGGGGGATGGAGGGAGGAGGGGAGGGACGGGAGAAGAGATGATTTGTAGACTTTGGTGACTGAAGTTTGGAAATAAAAGTAGAAAGAAACTCGTGGAGAGCGTGGCAGCAGAGAGTCCTCAGAAGAGAAGCCCCCTTCAAGCAAGTGTTTCGGCCCTTATCTCCTGACACTCTAGGGGGGTTGGGCCACACCCGGTTCATGACTCCGGATGTCCCTCTGCTGCCCCTTTTTTTTTCCCATCTTGGGACGAGCCATGGCTGGGATTCGAACCCATGACCCTCTGGACATGCTCATTTTCCACTTAATGACTCGCGCTTTAACCACTGAGCCACAGGGACACCTGTTATTTGTAGGGAAATTAAGCCTTATGAAGTTCACTTTTGTTCCTCCTTGACCAGATCCAACTTGAACACCTCTCTGCCGCTTCTGCCATTGCTTTCAGGGCTCTGTTTTTTTCCTTCCCTGCAACTGAGAGCTGTTTCATGAGGCTGTATGCAGACGTTCCTACAAACCCCCTAGCTCCAATTTCTGCAGTGAGGACTTTGACCTGATAGCCTTCTCTCCTCAGGCTGTTTGCCAGATCAGCATACTTTTCAGTCTTGTAGATTTGAGCTGCCTCCATTCTGTTCTCATATGGCACCGTGAGCTCGATCATGATCAGCTGCTTGGTTGACTGAGAGTGGACTACTATGTCTGGTCTCATGCCACTCTTGCTGATGATCTCTGGGTGACTCTTCCATTCTGGGAGGTCTGCAGTGCACTCCCAGTCATCTGCCCCATCCAGCAGACTCTGCCTGCATGTTTCGAGTGGCACTGTTGTTCTTGGCCATGATTTGCTGCCTCCTGCCGTGAAGAATGTTGCGGGTGCTTTTGGAGTCCTGATTTTCCCTTTTGTGGTGTTGGTACTAGCCCAGACTACTTGTACAATCTCTTTGAGCACTTGGTTGTGCCTCCATGTGTACCTTCCTTGAGCCAGGGCTACTTTACATGAGCATAGGACATGCTCCACTGTTTGTTTTTCATGGCAGAGGGGGCATGCAGGATCGTCTGTTTTCCCCCACTTCACCAGGTTTGCATTTGAGGGCAGAAGGTCATATGCAGATCTGAGAATGAAGCTGATCCTGAGAGGGGCCATGTGCCAAATGTCATTCCAAGTGAGACTTCTTTGGAGTGCATTCTCCCACGTTGTCCATTGCCCTTGCTGGCTCTGCTGGACTGCTTTTTGGAGTCTTTTTTGGTCATCTTCTTTTCTCATCTCCTGAATCATCATGTCTCTTTTGGCTTTTCCTTTGGCCTTTGACCACCATTCAGTTTTGGTCACCCCCAGTCCTTGTCTGTTGGTCTGTGTGTGTCCTGTTATTTCTCTGATCTTGAGACTTTCTTTTGCAGAATCCATCGCCTCTTGAACTTTCCATTTTCTGCCTGTTTTCAGCTGGGGCTTGATTGCTTCTACCACCTTGTCTCCTGAGTCCTCCAGCATGCTTTGAAGTCTGATCTTCCCTGCTTTGTATTCCTCCAGGATGGATTTCAGTGGTAGTTTCAGCTTTGCTTGGCGACAGTACAGCGCTATGTCAGTCAGACAGGGTGGGACACCAAGCCATTTCCTTGTGAACTTGTTGATTTTGGCTTCCATTGCCTCCACTATGCTGGTGCAGATGTCGTATATCATCAGAGGCCATAGCAGCTTTGGTATCAGCATGAACTGCAGACACCAGACCTTGTATTTGCCATGGAGCCCACACTGGTCAATGGTCTCCAAGCCTTCCTCCGCCATCTGCTTGGTTTCTTTTGCTCTTTGTGTGTCTTTCAGCGTATCATCATACCATCTTCCAAGGCTCTTGACTGGTTCTTCTGTGACTGTTGGAATGGCCTGGTTGGCAACACTGAAGACCACAGATCCGGCCACTTTTCCTTTCCTCAGTGAGAGACTCCGTGATTTCTTTGGCTTGAACTTCATTCTGGATGAGGCAACTTTGTCGTCCAGCCTCTCCAGCACATGACGTGTCTCGTCTTCTCTGGATGAAATCACTGTAGTGTCATCCATGAAGGCCTTGAGAGGAGGCATCTTGTATCCATCGCCAAGGTCTGTTTGTCTCGCGTTGTTTGTTGCTGCTTTCAAGATGAGTTCCATTGCCAGCACGAACAGTATTGGGGAAATTGCACAGCCCATTGCAATACCCACTTCCAAGTTGATCCAGTCTGTTGTGTACTCCTTGGTAGAGAACCGCATTGAGAAGCCATTGAAGTACTTCTTGAGCATGTCGCGGATGTTCTTTGGCACATGGTACATCTCAAGAGCCAACTGTATCATCTCATGGGGCACAGATCCATATGCGTTTGCCAGATCAAGCCACACTACGTCCAGGTCTCTCTTTTCTGTTTTTGCTTTTTGGATTGCGTCCCAGATCATTGTGGCGTGTTCTACACAGCCAGCCACGCCTGGGATGCCACCTTTCTGGACTGACACATCCAAGTACTTGTTTTCCATCAGGTACTTGGTCAGCCTTGCTGCCATGACAGAGAAGAAGATTTTCCCTTCGACGTTCAGTAGTGATATTAGCCTGAACTGGCTGATGTCACTTGAGTTTTGCTCTTTGGGGATGTACACACCATCTGCCGTCATCCACTGGCCGCTGATCTTCTGGTTTCTCCAAGCCGATCGCAGCAGCTTGTGGAGCCACTCCAGCACCTTGGGACATTTCTTGTAAAGCTGGTAAGGTATTCCGTTCGGCTCTGGTGATGATTTGGCTCTGGCTTTGTCGACCACCTTCTTGATTTCCGCCAACGTTGGAGGCTTGCCATTGAACTGTTCCTCAGGGTTGGTTGGCCACACCAGACCTTGAATGTCGAGTGGTGCTTTGCTCTGTGGGTCAGAGTATGTTTTCCTCAGATGCTGCTCAAGAACTCCTTTGTCCACACTTAGGGTCCCAGATTTTGGCTGCTCAAACAGTGTTCTGGCAAACTGGAAGGGGTCTCTGAAGAAGCGCTCTTGTGTCTTCTTCTTTTTGCTCTTCCTCTTCCTCGCAGATTCCGCTTTGCTGAGGGCGCTGTGTTTTTCTTTCAGGTCTTTCCACAGTTTTTCCAAGCCTTGTTTTTCAGCTGGCAGTGCGGTCTTCATTTGCATCTTGAGGTTTTTCTTTTGGACCCTGATCTTGTCCATCTTTTCTTGGCGTCTGGATTTCTTTGGAGGTGTTTTCTCTTTGGGTAGTTTTGCTCCATAGGCGTCTCTACATGTGGCATACACAATGTCCCCATATGTGGCTAGTTTGTGTTCCAGGGTGCTTTTCCCTATCAGTGCATCGAGTCTTTGGACGATTTTTGCATCCAGTTTCTCCCAATCTTCAGTTTCGTTTGCTCGTGGCAGGTTGAGTTTCAGGCGCCTGGCATCGAGGGCCTGTGCAAATTCCTCATCCGAACCAACAGCGTGGATGTCCTTGGCACTGTGGTTTAAATCCTGGCCTTGGTCTTCCGACGTCTTATCTGCTGATGCAGTGCGCTGCTGCTCATTCAGATGAGTCTTCACACATCCCATCTTTGTTCTGTGGATCTTCATGCCACGGGTGGTAGCGAAACGCTTTCCACAGACACATGGATATTCCATTTGGTCCATGTTCATAGTCCGTTTGGGATTTGCAGTCATGATTGGTTGAGCACCGATGGATTCATCATTCTCTCCCCCTTTCGGTGAATCCTGGGAGCATCTTTTCCTTTTATTCTTAGTAGCCACATGTTTAAGGCAAAGTGGGGAGCCAGCCCACAGAGCCCTCGGTTCTGGTCTTTCCCAGTGTCCTCCGGTCTTTCCCGGACGTCCTCCGGCCTATTCCCGGAAGTCAATGGTTTACCCATGCATCAGTAGAAAGAAACTCGTGGAGAGCGTGGCAGCAGAGAGTCCTCAGAAGAGAAGCCCCCTTCAAGCAAGTGTTTCGGCCCTTATCTCCTGACACTCTATTCCTTTGGAAATGGAAGACTATCTCGAAGACCAGCTGTTTGAAGAAGAATATCTCTGTGTGTGTCTCTGTCTCTCTCTGTCTCTCTGTCTCTGTCTGTCTGTCTGTCTGTCTGTCTGTCTGTCTGTCTCTCTCTCTGTCTGTCTGTCTGTCTGCCTGCCTGTATGTCTCTGTCTCTCTGTCTCTCTGTCTCTCTGTCTCTCTGTCTCTCTGTCTGTCTGTCTGTCTGTCTGTCTTGTCTGTCTGTCTGTCTGTCTGTATCTGTCTCTCTTTGTACGTCTGCCCGTCTAATTCCCTCTGTATCTGTCTCTCTTTTTCTGTCTGTCTGTCTGTCTGTCTGTCTTCTGTCTGTCTGTCTGTCTGCCTGTCTGCCTCTGTCTCGGTCTGTCTCTCTGTGTCTGTCTGTCTGACTGTCTGTCTCTTTCTCTGTCTGTCTGTCTCTCTCTCTTTCTGTGTCTCTCTCTTTCTCTCTCTTTCTCTGTCTGTCTGTCTGTCTCTCAGTAATGATGCATACCACATGCTGCCCAAATTCTCTATTCATGTCTTAAGCCTTTACAAAGGCTTCATCAGGAAACTCCATTAAAAGTTGATGTGAAACGACTTGCATTGAAAAAAAAAGTTGCAGTTGAACATCAGGCAAGTCTCCGTCTTGGCAGAACAACCTGTAACTACAACATTATATACGTAATATGTATACTGCACACACACACCTTCCTCCCCCTTCCCCACCCTTACCAATTTGTGCAGTATACACATTTTGTTGTTCGTCCGTCGAATCGACGAGAACCACTCCGTTCATCTTGGGGTTGAGGATAGGGGGGGGGGGGGGGGAGGGGGTTATGGGTGAGATGATTTGTGGATACGCAGGTGGCTGATCAAGTCGATGCGTGCACGGAATGTGCGGTGACAGCTTGGACAGGCAATGTGGGAGACCTGCTCCTGATTGTTGGCGCGGGCTTTCCTTGCCTGTCTGTTTTGTTGCGCTTTAGCTGTCCTCCTTTCTCCACATAAACTGGCGCCTCTGTGGATAGAGTAGCGCCATCTAGCACGATTCATAGCAGTTTGTTCCCATGTGTGAGGGTTGATGTTCAACGCTTTCAAGGATGTTTTGAGAGTGTCTTTGAAACGTTTCTTCTGACCTCCATGAGAACGCTTTCCGTATTGCAGCTCACCGTAGAAGAGTCTCTGGGGTAGCCGGTGGTCTGGCATGCGAGCTACATGACCTGCCCATCGAAACTGATACAGCATCAGGATGGTGTGGATGCTAGGCAGGTCTGCTTGGTCTAGCACCTCTGAGTCTGGGATTTTGCCCTATCAATCTATGTTAAACAATCTTCTGAAGCAGGTTGTGTGGAAGTGATTCAGCTTCTTGGCATCCCGTTGGTACACTGTCCACAGTTTTACATGGCATACATACTGTAGTAGTTACAAGTCATT
>CM065726.1:81228208-81235708 GCA_033310375.1 Conus canariensis
TTTCCATTTCAGTCTGAGACTACATGACAGGGCTGTACTCTGCGCTTCCTTTCATAGTATATCCCGGCGTCAACCAGACCCGAGAGATACAGGCACCTGCAGCGTTGGTCAGGAAATTTGAGCAACACTCTCAGAAACGCATCCATTAAGTGGATGAAACTCGACTGTGTTGTCCCAGTCTTTCAACTGAGTCCGCAGCAAACTCAACTTTGGGTAGGAGCCGGTCGGGGCAGAAAAAAAACCCCACATGACTCTGATGGGATTCGAACCTACGACCTCCCAGCCGGGAGTCCGCGACGCTAACCACTTCGCCACGGCGGCTGGTATTTCACAGTTTTTATAGACTGCAGTGGGGATATAGCAGAGCTGTCACCCGCCCCCTCGCACCCCCCCCCCCCCCCTCCCCCCATCGTCTTGTTGGTAGAGCGCCGGATTCGTAATCTTGGTGATCCTAGGGTTGCGGGTGCAAATCTCCGCCAGGCCGTTCCGGTACAAGGGGATTTTGCCCTCTGATTTACATTGGTTCTGACTCCATTTCCCATACAGTCATTCGAATGAGACTATAAACCGAGGTTCCGTGTGTGAATGCACGCATGACATCTTGCACACTCGTAATATCCCATCAGCAACCTTCGGAAGAGGTCAGTTTAGCTGTTAGTGTGGATGACACGTTACACATAGCATGCACCCTGCGTGAGAAATTGAAAAGAAATGAAGGAAGTAAGGAAATTGAGTGAATGATATTGACTGTAGTACGCGGGGAACGACCGAATGAAGCGCCAGTAGGCAGTTCTTCAGTCGGCACTACCCAGGTAGGCAGCGCGTTGCGTACACGAGAGTGTGGATTGTCAGCGCCTAAACCTTTAGGCAAGGCGATTTATAAATGCTGTTATCATTATCTTCTTCTTCTCCTCCTCCTCCTCATTATTTTTCTTTGATACTATTATACTATATATTATTATTATTATTATTATTATTATCATCATCATCATCATCATCATTATTATTATTATTATTATTATTATTATTATTATTATAATTATTATTGTTATTATTATCATCATCATCATTATTATTGTTATTATTATTATTATTAATATTATTATCAATACTATTGTTATTATTATTATTATTACTATTATTATCCTCCTTCTCCTCCTTCTCATTATTATTATTATTGCTGTTATCATCATCATCATCATCATCATCATCATCATCATCATCATCATCATTACTATTACTACTTTTATTATTGTTATTATTATTATGTCCTACTCTTCTACCAGCGATGTCCAGCCGGTCATCATGTCCAATTCATTCTGTCATTTCTACACCAATGATGGTCATCATGTCCATTTCCTTCTGTCATTTCTGCACCAATGATGGTCATCATGTCCATTTCATTCTGTCATTTCTACACCAATGATGGTCACCATGTCCATTTCATTCTGTCATTTCTATATCAATGATGGTCATCATGTCCATTTCATTCTGTCATTTCTACACCAATGATGGTCATCATGTCCATTTCATTCCGTCATTTCTACACCAGTGATGGTCATCATGTCCATTTCATTCTGTCATTTCTACACAAATGATGATCACCATGTCCATTTCATTCTGTCATTTCTACACCAATGATGGTCATCATGTCCATTTCATTCTGTCATTTCTATATCATTGATGGTCATCATGTCCATTTCATTCTGTCATTTCTACACCAATGATGGTCATCATATCCATTTCATTCCGTCATTTCTACACAAATGATGGTCATCATGTCCATTTCATTCCGTCATTTCTACACCAATGATGGTCATCATGTCCATTTCATTCTGTCTTTTTTCTACACCAATGATGGTCATCATGTCCATTTCATTCTGTCATTTCTATATCATTGATGGTCATCATGTCCATTTCATTCTGTCATTTCTACATCAATGATTGTCATCATGTCCATTTCATTCTGTCATTTCTATACGAATGATGGTCATCATGTCCATTTCATTCTGTCATTTCTACACCAATGATGGTCATCATGTCCATTTCATTCTGTCATTTCTATATCATTGATGGTCATCATGTCCATTTGATTCCGTCATTTCTACATCAATGATGGTCATCATATCCATTTCATTCCGTCATTTCTACACAAATGATGGTCACCATGTCCATTTCATTCTGTCATTTCTATATCAATGATGGTCATCATGTCCATTTCATTCTGTCATTTCTACACCAATGATGGTCATCATATCCATTTCATTCTGTCATTTCTACACCTTACACTGCCTTCAAGATGGCTGTCCTCCTTTGGCCTTCATCTGCTATCATTGTCTAGCTAGCATTCTAGTACTGCCCTCTGTTGTCTAGCTAGCATTCTAGTACTGCCCTCTGTTGTCTAGCTAGCATTCTAGTACTGCCCTCTGTTGTATAGCTAGCATTCTACTGCTGCCCCCTGTTGTCTAGCTAGCATTCTAGTAGCTGCCCTCTGTTGTCTAGCTAGCATTCTAGTACTGCCTTCTATTGTCTAGCTAGCATTCTAGTACTCCTCTATTCTATGCTACGATTCTAGTACTGCACACTATTGTATAGCTAGCATTCTAGTACTGCCCTCTGTTGTCTAGCTAGCATTCTAGTACTGCCCTCTATGTATAGCTAGCATTCTAGTACTGCCCCTAGTTGTATAGCCAGCATTCTAGTACTGCCCCTATTGTATAGCTAGCATTCTAGTACTGCCCTCTGTTGTATAGCTAGCATTCTAGTACTGCCCTCTATTGTATAGCTTAGCATTCTAGTACTGCCTCTGTTGTCTAGCTAGCATTTTAGTACTGCCCTCTATTGTCTAGCTAGCATTCTAGTACTGCCCTCTATTGTCTAGCTAGCATTCTAGCTGCCCTCTGTTGTCTAGCGAGCATTCTAGTACTGCCCTCTATTGTCTAGCTAGCATTCCTAGCGCTGCCCTCTATTGTCTAGCTAGCATTCTAGTATTGCCCTCTTTGTCTAGCTAGCATTCTAGTAGCTGCCCTCTATTGTTCAGCTAGCATTCTAGTACTGCCCTCTATTGTCATAGCCTAGCATTCTAGTCTGCCCCTATTGTCTATCTACATTCTAGTACTTGCCACTCTATTTCATGTTAGCATTCAGAGCTGCTCTCTATTGTTAGTTAGCATTCTAGTTCTGCCTTCTATTGTCAGTTAGCATCAAGTCTGCCTTTGTTGTTAGCTAGCTTCTATGCTCCTATGTCCTAGCTAGCATTCTAGTACTTGCCCTCTGTTTTCTAGCTAGCATTCTAGCGCTGCCCTCTGTTGTCTAGCTAGCATTCTATACTGCCTCCTATTGTTAGCTGGCATTCTAGTACTGCCCTCTATTGTCTAGCTAGCGTTCTAGTATGCCCTCATTGTCTAGCACATTTTTACGTACTGCCCTCTGTGTCTAGCTAGCATTCTACGGCTGCCCACTATTGTCTAGTTAGAATTCTAGTACTGCCCTCTATGTATAGCTAGCATTCTAGTCTCATTCATGATCATCCTCCAGTGTCTAGTTGCATTCCAGGTCTGCCCTCTATTGACTAGTTAGCATTCAAGTACTGCCCTCTGTGTCTAGCCACATTGTAGTACTGCCCTTTCTAGACATCGGTGTCCCTATGGCTTTCATTTCTAGTTTCTCCCATTGATCAGTCCATCTGGAGGTGTTGACATTTAGTCTTCTTCCCTTTTCCCATTGATCAGTTCCATGGAGGTGTTGACATTTAGTCTTCACCTTTTCCCATGATAGTCCATGAGGTGTTGACATTTAGTCTTCACCTTTTCCCATTGATCAGTTCCAATGCCTTGGAGGTGTTGACATTTAGTCTTCACCTTTTCCCATTGATAGTCCAGGAGGTGCTGACATTTAGTCTTCACCTTTTCCATAGATCAGTCCATGGAGGTGTTGACATTTAGTCTTCACCTTTTCCCATTGATCATCCATGCCTTGGATGTTTGACATTTAGTCTTCACCTTTCCCATTGATCAGTCCATGCCTTGGAGGTGTTGACATTAGTCTTCACCTTTTCCCATTGATCAGTCCTTTGGAGGTGTTGACATTTAGTCTTCACCTTTTCCCATTGATCAGTCCATGCCTTGGGGTGTTGACATTTAGTCTTCACCTTTTCACATTGATCAGTCCATGCCTTGGAGGTGTTGACATTTAGTCTTCACCTTTTCCATTGATCAGTCCATGCCTTGGAGGTGTTGACATTTAGTCTTCACCTTTTCCCATTGATAGTCCATGGAGGTGTTGACATTTAGTCTTCACCTTTTCCCATTGATCAGTCAGCCTTGGAGGTGTTGACATTTAGTCTTCACCTTTTCCCATTGATCAGTCCATGCTGGAGGTGTTGACATTAGTCTTCACCTTTTCCCATTGATCAGTCCATGCCTTGGAGGTGTTGACATTTAGTCTTCACCTTTTCCCATTGATAGTCCATGGAGGTGTTGACATTTAGTCTTCACCTTTTCCATTGATCAGTCCATGGAGGTGTTGACATTTAGTCTTCACCTTTTCCCATTGATCAGTCCACCTGGAGGTGTTGACATTTAGTCTTCACCTTTTCCCATTGATCAGTCCATGCATTGGAGGTGTCTGACATTTATGTTAGTCTTCACCTTTTCCCATTGATCAGTCCATGCCTTGGAGGTGTTGACATTTAGTCTTCACCTTTTCCCCATTGATAGTCCATGGAGGTGTTGACATTTAGTCTTCACCTTTTCCCATTGATCAGTCCATTGGAGGTGTTGACATTTAGTCTTCACCTTTTCCCATTGATAGTCCATGCCTGAGGTGTTGACATTTAATCTTCACCTTTTCCCATTGATCAGTCCATGGAGGTGTTGACATTAGTCTTCACCTTTTCCCATTGATCAGTCCATGCCTTGGAGGTGTTGACATTTAGTCTTCACCTTTTCCCATTGATCAGTCCATGCCTTGGAGGTGTTGACATGTAGTCTTCACCTTTTCCCATTGATCAGTCCATGCCTTGGAGGTGTTGACATTTAGTCTTCACCTTTTCCCATTGATCAGTCCATGGAGGTGTTGACATTTAGTCTTCACCTTTTCCCATTGATCAGTCCATGCCTTGGAGGTGTTGACATTTAGTCTTCACCTTTTCCCATTGATCAGTCCATGGAGGTGTTGACATTAGTCTTCACCTTTTCCCATTGATCAGTCCATGCTGGAGGTGTTGACATTTAGTCTTCACCTTTTCCCATTGATCATCCATGCAGTCCTATGGAGGTGTTGACATTTAGTCTTCACCTTTTCCCATTGATCAGTCCATGCCTTGGAGGTGCTGACTTTATTTAGTCTTCACCTTTTCCCATTGATCAGTCCATGCCTTGGAGGTGTTGACATTTAATCTTCACCTTTTCCCATTGATAGTCCATGGAGGTGTTGACATTTAGTCTTCACCTTTTCACATTGATCAGTCCATGGAGGTGTTGACATGTAGTCTTCACCTTTTCCCATTGATAGTCCATGGAGGTGTTGACATTTAATCTTCACCTTTTCCCATTGATCAGTCCATGGATGTGTTGACATGTAGTCGTCACCTTTTCCCATTGATCAGTCCATGCCTTGGAGGTGTTGACATTTAGTCTTCACCTTTTCCCATTGATCCGTCCATGCCTTGGAGGTGTTGACAATTAGTCTTCACCTTTTCCCATTGATCCGTCCATGCCTTGGAGGTGTTGACATGTAGTCTTCACCTTTTCCCATTGATCCGTCCATGCCTTGGAGGTGTTGACAATTAGTCTTCACCTTTTCCCATTGATCCGTCCATGCCTTGGAGGTGTTGACAATTAGTCTTCACCTTTTCCCATTGATCCGTCCATGCCTTGGAGGTGTTGACATGTAGTCTTCACCTTTTCCCATTGATCAGTCCATGCCTTGGAGGTGTTGACAATTAGTCTTCACCTTTTCCCATTGATCAGTCCATGCCTTGGAGGTGTTGACATTTAGTCTTCACCTTTTCACATGTGCCTGTCGCTCTATCAGTGCCATCCAGACGTTGTGATTTAGTTTGGGAGATGAAGGGGAGGAAGGGGGGTGGGGGTTGGAGGGTGGTGATGGTATGGGACGGGATGGGAGGTTAGTGATGGATCGGGGGCACCTCCCACTCCCCCACCCCTTCCCCACGCCCCAGCTGAAGATGAAGCGAGAGTGGCAGGAAGAGGAATGGTGTGTGGCCACACACCACAATTAGGATTTGGCACAACTAAAACACTGTGTATAATCCATGTCAGCGTTTTGAGGCCTGCCATAAAATTTGAACCAGCATTTCATGTTAAACTGGTCTTTGATCAAAAGAGCAATACCCCATCAACTATTTCCTTTTTTTTGGGGGGGGGGGGAGGGGGGGGTTCACTGATGAAATGACTTAACGATCTTCAAATACATGACCTTTCCCTTCAGTTGTTTACACATTTCAGGACTTTGAGACTCACTCGTGACCCTGTCTTTGAGCCAGGTGGTCACCCAAGAAAATAAAATGAAATAAAACAAAATAAATAAATAAAAATAAACAAATAAATAAGAATCCCGTTCCTTTGATTTGAATCTGTCTGCTTGGAACCACCTGATTTATTTGTCCTTTGATGGCCATAGGAAAGAAAATGAGGAGAATCAAGTTTCAGACACAACAAGCATTCTCGAAATAATTTCACTGCGCCAGTCTATAGATACTCGACTTCTTAAGCATGACCTTGGCGCATTCATATTTGGTGTGCAGCCATCTCTCTCCATCCTCCTAGCCGCCATCAACAAACAATGCTGATGATGCCCCCTATCTGATCTTTTCAATCCTTGAAACCGATACCCGAAGCCCACTCCAATCTCTCTCTCTCTCTCTCTCTCTCTCTCTCTCTCTCTCTCTCTCTCTCTCTGTGTGTGTGTGTGTGTGTGTGTGTGTGTGTTCCTGTCTGTCTTTTCCCCTTCTCTCACTCTTCGTCTCTCTGTCTCTCTCTCTCTGTCTCCTCTCTCTCCCGCTCTGTCTCTCTCTCTCTCTCTCTCCGTTCTCTCTCTCTCTCTCTCCCCCCCCCTTCCCTTCCTCCCTCCCTCCCTCTCCTTCCTCTCTCTTGTCTCCCTCTGTCCTCCCTATCTCTCTCTGTCCCCCTCTCTCTCCCTCCCTCTCTCTCTCCCCTCTCCTCCCCCCCCCCCCTCTCTCTCTCTCTCTCTCTCCCCTTTTGATGTCAGTTCTGGGTGATTACATTAGTCGATCTCTTTCAATGCTTGCAACAACTTCATCAGTTTCTGACACAATTATCTCACGACTTCATGTCGATGAAAAACAGCAACGTGATTATGGTCTTCTTCTTCTTCTCCTCCTCCTGCTCCTTCTTCTTCTTCTTCTTCTTCTTCTTCTTCTTCTCTTCTTCTTCTTCTTCTTCTTCTTCTTCGTGCACTCAGACAGGAACCCCTGAGGTATTGACGAAGGGTGCTGTATGGCAGAGGCCCTCCAGA
>CM065726.1:81248208-81250708 GCA_033310375.1 Conus canariensis
TTTCCTTCCTTTTATTTTGATTCGTATTTTGCATGTTTGTTAATTCGTTTAGTGTTCTCCATACTTGATTTCGATCCTTTTCAAAGGCTTCATTTAGTTCTCTAACAAGTTTGTCTCTGTATATAGTTTTTGTCTTTCTTAAAGTACTTTTGTATGCCTTCACTGTTGAAAAGTACTTTGCCTGTAGGTATCGATTGAAAGGGTGTCTGTTCAGTGCATTTAAAAGTGATCTTACTTCTTTCCTTAGAAGAAAACATTTTTCATCAAACCATTTTTTGTGTTTCGGATTTTTTTTCTTTCTTTTGCGCATTTGTCTTTGTTTGAGTGATAAGGATGCTGCGTCTTTTATTGTTTGGGTCAGATCATTAATCATGTTGTTAATGAAGACCGAGGTCTCCGTATCATGATCTTGTATCTTCTCCATACGTTTCTCTATTTCTTCTATACGACTCTTCATGATAGGATTATTTAAAGCAATGTTCAGCTGTACTGCAGATTCGTCATCCCAAATAAATGACATAATGTTTGTGTTAACTTTTGTGTCATTTCTGTTTGACGTGTTATTACGTAAGGGAGCACTGTCAGCATGCGCATTTGTTTTCATATTAGGTCTATCATTGCTAACAGTAGGAAGTAAAATTGACAGTTCTATAGGACAATGATCAGAATATACAGTGAGTTTATGAACTTTGCATGCAATAACATCTTTCATTAGGTCTTGTGATATAATGAAATAATCTACAACGCTACTTCCTTTTGTGTTGAAACAAGTAAAATTTCCTTGAAGATCGCCAAGTGAGCGACCATTAAGAATATACATATTATTTTCCAAACAAATATCTACTAATTTTCTTCCATTTTTTTGTATAACGCTGTCTTGAGAGCATCGTTTGTGAATAACGTTATAAAGATTGTCATTAGGATATGCATACAAGTTGTTTTCACCGTCCGTGTCAATATAATCTATTAATTGTCCAGTTCTTGCGTTAAAATCCCCACACAATATAACATTCCCTTTGGTAGAGAAATGTTCTGTTTGTCTTTCCAACTCTTCCCAAATGCGCACCGTATTATCACGTCCATAAGACGACGATTCAGGTGGTATATATATACAACCGATGAAAGTATCAAGCTCGTCATTTGTGGAAGAAAGAATTAACCAAACAATGTCAGAATTACTCGTTGGGTGAAACTTGATTAGCGTTCGTAGTTCCTTCTTGATAAAAACTGATATTCCCCCTGATGCACTGGGGGCCTTGTTCCGTTTTTTCCTGCAGTAATGAACACCAGGGGCAAAGCCTGGTATAAAGATATCGTTAATATCTTCTCGTTCAAGATGAGTTTCTTGTAATATTACTATGTCATAATCAGAACATATGCTGTGTATTTCTTCTTCAAAGAATTTGTTAATCATACTACCATCGATTGTCTCCCTAAATCCTTTAATGTTCCACGAAAATATCTTAACTTTTTTCTGTACCATATGTGTTAATATTGAACAACCAATGTTATTAAAATTATATTATCCAAACACAATTTCATACTGTGATTTAAACTCAAGTGAAAAGGAATAAAGTGAACATTTCTAAACACTTAGTTCAAAGAAGCGCATCTCATGTGGTGCTATATATGTAGACTGACACTGTCATATCATAATGCCAAATAAAGTATTCGCAATTTTTTTGTGTGTGTGTGGATGAAAATTTGTCTCAAGAAGTTTTAGTTCTCAGTTGCTCTGGTTACCAGAATCCATAGTCCCAATAATGCTTGTTTTTGTACTCGTTCCAGTCGTATTGGTAGCTGTTGCGGTTTGCCCGGAAGTCCTTGTAGTTGTCACGTTGTTTGTTTAAGTGCTTGTTTTGATAGTCATTCTGGTCAGTCCAGGTGTGGTAGTAGTTGCTGTGGTCTGCCTGGAGATCCGTGTAGTTGTCCCGTTCGTTGTATCGTCTCGCCGTGTATTGGTTGTGGTAAGGTCTGTTGTAGTCGTTGTAACGTGCCTGCCTGTCTGCATCTGGCTGGAAGCGCTGGTGGGGTTCCGCTTGTCGACGTGACGTGTAGGATTTGTCCGGTCTTTGTGTGAAGAACTGTTGCCGACTTCTGTCCTGGTGTTGCTTATTTCTGGTGTTATTTCTGTTAGGGTTTTGTCTCCAGGAGAAGTCATTTTGAGGTCTTGTCCCCTTTTCGTTTCTTCCGTTGCCTGTTGTGCTCGTTTTTTTGTGGAGAGTTTCTGTCTCTAGGGAAGCGTTTGTATGGTCGGGGTCTTTGTTTCTTCCAAAAAAGACTGTGCACGTGCCTCCTGATATTTGTTGCCAGAATACTGGCACCCTTTTTTGAGGGATGAATGATGTCTGCTAGATGGTATGGAGATTTTTGTAGATTGTTGTGTTCGATGAAAGATACACTTTTCTCCTGGTAGAGAGCGGCAAACGCAGTGGCGTTGACGATTTTCCCCTTTGCATTCAGTTCTTCCTCATCTGTTGGTGCAATATGGCTTACAGTT
>CM065726.1:81255708-81260708 GCA_033310375.1 Conus canariensis
ACCTTTTGTTCGTGAGCTTACACTTGGTTGGTTGTTATTTTTATTGTCTGTGTAATTGAAATTTCCTTTTTTTTTCACTTCGTATTTTCTGTGCCCCCCCCCCCCTCCCTCCCTCCTCTCTCTCTCTCTCTCTCTCTCTCTCTCTCTCTCTCTCTCTCTCTCTCTCTCTCTCTCTCTCTCTCCTTCCGCCACGTTTCTTTTCACCTCAGTGGATTTAATAACCCTATGCCGTTTATATTCCAGTCTCTTCACACATGCTCAGTCATACACACCACACACACACACACACACACACACACACACACACACACACACACACAACGCCCGCCCGCCCGCCCGCCGCACGCACGCACGCACGCACGCAAGCACACACACACACACACACACACACACACACACACACACACACACACACACACACACACACAGAGGTATGTCATGTTGCTGTAGTCCTAGCCCCGTCAAACAGCACAGGAAGAATAAATCAATGTCAGTTGGCCAGGAGGTCACCCATTAGAACAGGCCCTGCCATGTCGCCGAGTCATCTGGCTGATGGGGTTCAGTAGTGTCTGATCAGAAGTTTCCCAATATGTAGAACTGTTTACCACTTCCAGCTCTTCTCCATCCAAAAACCATCCCTTTTTTTTTCATTTCTGCCCAAGTAACACCCCCCCCCCCCCTTTTTTTTTTCTGAGTACCACAACCTTAGATTTATCACTATTAATGTCTAAGAAGGAATCCATGCATAGAGTGCTAAGATGTTCTAATTGATTGAGTAATCCTGCTAACGTTCTAGATATATGAGCTGAATCATCTTCAACCAGTAAGATGAACACTTTAGTCAAACCAGGGTGTAACTGGATTCCAAGTTTTCAGATTTCTTGCATGGTTACGGCTATTTCATTCACAAACAGAGAGAGAAGGGCAGGACTCAACATACAACCCCGTCTGATACCAACAGGACATTCAAACAAGTCGGTCATTGTTTCGTTGGGGCGAACACAGGAGGATACAACTGATGAATTCATGGCCTTCAGGGCTTTTAAAAATGGACCAGACAAACCTGCTCTCACGAGAGTTTTAAAGAAGGAAATAAGATGAACTGAAGCGAAAGCCTATTTTAAATGTAAGAAGCCTATGGAAAGTTTTTTGCCTTTTTTGTTGAATATTTTCTCAATAACAGAAGCTAGAGTACAAATACGATCTACTGTTGAATATGATTTCCTGAAAACCTGCTTGCTCCTCGTGGATGTTTCCATTTACATCCATCCGTTATGCAAGTCTAATTCTGAGTATACTTGTGTACAATTTGCTCACGACACTTCACCAGGAGATACCTCTGTATCAGGCACGTGTGTGTTGCACTTCTTAGAAATGGGCATAATTATTGATTATTCTGACCTCTGTGGTTGAAATTCACCACAAAAAAGTATTGACTGGACAAGTGAAGAAAGAGACCTTCAAAAGCATTCCTGTCGTTATTCCATCACAGCCACACGCTACGCCATGCTGTAGGCCAGAAACAGCCATCCTTTCCCGCCATTCTGTAGCCCAGAAACAGCCAGCCTTTTCCGCCATTCTGTAGCCCAGAAACAGCCAGCCTTTCCCGCCATTCTGTAGCCCAGAAACAGCCAGCCTTTTCCGCCATGCTGTAGGCCAGAAACAGCCAGCCTTTCCCGCCATTCTGTAGGCCAGAAACAGCCAGCCTTTCCCGCCATGCTGTAGGCCAGAAACAGCCAGCCTTTCCCGCCATGCTGTAGGCCAGAAACAGCCAGCCTTTCCCGCCATGCTGTAGGCCAGAAACAGCCAGCCTTTCCCGCCATGCTGTAGGCCAGAAACAGCCAGCCTTTCCTGCTTCTTCCTCGATCCTAGGAACATTTAGTTCACCAGTTAGCTTTATCTTCGTCTACAGACTGTTGACAGTCATCTTGTTCCCCCGTCGCCTCTTCCACCCTAAAAACAGCTTGAAAACGTCGATTCTGTAGCGACTTCATCACAGCTCTCCGAACTGATGTCATTCGAGCTCCTTGAAATAAGAGTTCTTTCCCTTGTCTTTGTAACTTGGGTTTAAGAGTTCCTTCCCTTGTTATTTTAGGAGTAACCGTTTGTTTTGCATGTCGATTTTTTTTTTTTTATTTTATTTTTTTTTTATTTTTTCTGAGACGCATGAAAACACATAAACCAAACTCATGTCAGTGTCTGTCGAGTTGTGTGCAACAAAATCATTGTCACTCTGAAATCGATTGTTCTTATGTTATGTTTTCGCCTGTCTTCTTTGTAGTCGGTCTTGTTGTTGTTGTTGTTGTTATTGTTGTTGTTGTTGTTGTTATCGTCGTTGTTTGCGTGTATTTAATCTTATATCCGACCAGAATGATTTAGCGTCATGAAGAGTGTTATTCAGTCTATTCGCTCTTTCTCCTTTACACACAGATTTTTTTTTTTTTTTTTTTTTTTTTGACGTGTTTAAACCCTCGGTAAAACTTATTTTTCTTCTTCAAAGGCGATCAGATGATCATTGACGATTGTCTCACCTTTGTCCCCATTGTCGCCATTGTCCCCATTGTCCCCAGTGTCACCATTGTCACCATTGTCCCCATTGTCACCTGTGTTCCCATTGTCATTCCTTTCTATGATTCCTCTGTGATTCCTTTCTACTGGAACACCTTTTGTTTTCCTTTCAACGACTTGGTGTATACATGTCAAAGTTTACGAACTTCTCGGCTTAGCTTCTTGGCACTCTTTACCAGTCAAACCAAGGGCCCCTTTCTTCTCAGAGTTGGATACCTGTTTTCTCACCCGCTTTTTCATGCCTGCCGATGCGTTCAGATTAAAAAAAAAAAGACATCCTACACATCTGCACGAGGCTGACTCAGTGTTTGTCTCAATCTCATTTAAAGCTTTGATGAAACTTGGCGTCTGTCTGAGGCAAGGAAGAATGGACACATAGCTCCTCTTCTTTCTCCTTTGGCCAACTTCACTTTTCTGTCAAGGCACCCTACTTCTCTCTCTCTCTCTCTCCTCTCTCTCTCTCTCTCTCTCTCTCTCCCATTTTCTGTGCAAGCTCAGTGGCATTGCACCCACGCCACTCATTCCGACCTCCTGACCACAGCCACAGCCCAGCCCGACAAGCCGCAGTCCCGGTACCGGCAATCCACAGGGAGCAGTCAATGTCAAGTCAAGAGGCAACCCGCCGAAGGCGACACTGCGCTACTACCGAGTCACTTCGATTGTGTTCAGTGGCTCCTGTTCTCATTCAACATACTGCAGGACACTACCTACCAAGCCCCCTACTGACGACAATAATTGTTTAGTCGCGAAGCTGGCGTGAGTGAGTTCTCCCATGGGAGGACGTCACCACGACCGTCCAGCGACAGCCCTCATGAATTTGCCGATACCGGTGACCCCGACGGAATCAAAGCAAGGCCATATGACGTCGAAACAAAGGTCACAGAATTTGGGACTTTTCTGTGTAGTGCTGATCGATGAGAATGAGGATGATGGAGATGATGCTACGGGTTTCCATTCCGGTCTGAGACTGCATGACAGCGCTGTACTCAACACTTACTTTCATAATATATCCCGGCGTTAACCAGGCCCGAGAGAAACAGACACCTGCAGTGTTGGTCAGGAAATTTGAGCAACGCTGTGAAACACGCATTCATTTAGTGGATGAAACTCGACTGTGTGGTCCTAGTCTTCCCAACTGAGCCCGTAGCAAACTCAGCTCTGGAGAGGAGCCGGTCGGGGCAGCAAAATCCCACATGACTCGGATGGAAATCAAACCCACGACCATCCAGCCGGAAGTCCGCGACGCTAACCACTTCGCCACGGCGGCTGGTTGCTTTTCTTTTTTTTCTACATAGTACTGGTGCCGTTTCCTAACGCGGCTGGAACCGACAAACGAGTAGACTCGACCTTATCGATGATCTTGAAGGAACAAACAAAATCACGTTCATGTAGTTAATTAAATATGATAAATTAGTCAATTCCACTGCCCCCTGTGCGACAAATGTATGTAAAGCTGTCATGAAAATCTTTCTTTCTCATACTTTCCGTCAAGAAGACAGCAATGAATCATACTACAGAATTCAATTACCTGAGATCCACATAAAATAGCCGTGACAGAATGGATTCACAATGACAGAATTCGATCAGCTGAGATCCAGATGAATTCACAATGCCAGAATTCGATCAGCTGAGATCAGATAAATCAACCGTGACAGAATTCAATCAACTCGTTTGAGTTATTCTTCTTATTTAGAATGTTCAACGCCTCTGAAATATACCTTAGAAGAGATTTCACCCTGTCATCGTCGTAGTTCAATTTCAGCACTCTAACTTTGTCCTCATTTTTAGCAATATTCTGTTTTAAGAAGTACGCTTTTTCCACAAATGAGATTGTAAGCGTCTCATCCTCCTTACAGAAAAGATATTGTAAGCGTCTCATCCTCCTCACAGAAAAGACGGAGAACTCACTCACGCCGGCTCTGTCGTCAGTAGGTGGTGTCTTGTGTATGTTGGATCAGAACAGGCCACCACTGAACACTACCGAAGTGACTCGGCAGCAGTGCTGTGTCTCCTCCGGTGGGTTGCCTCTTGACGACTTGACATTCACACATTGACTGCTCCTTGTGGATTGCCGGGGCTGTGGCGGGCCGGGCTGGGCTGTGGCTGTGGACAGGGCGTGGGTTGTTGGGAGTGGGGGGGAGGGGGGGATTGAGCGGCATGGATGCCATGTGCAATGCCACTGAGGCAGAAGATGGGACAGCAAGAAAACAAATATACAAACAAAAACCTCCTTCACCCTCCTCAAAAACAAGCAAACAAACAAATAAAACAAATAGACAAACAATGAAACAAATAGACAAACAAACACACAAACAAATAAATAGACAGACAAACAAACAAACAAACAAACAAACACAGACAAATCAACCAACCAATCAACAAAACTCTTGATGTAGCTGTTGTCTTCTTTCAGCGCCGGACCTTCCGCCGGA
>CM065726.1:81268208-81275708 GCA_033310375.1 Conus canariensis
ATTGGGTCCAACGCAGCCGCAGTCCGCGCGCCAGCAAGGGCGTGTCAGCTTACTGTAAGGACGTGAACAGAGACTATACAGCTGTAAGGACGTGAACAGAGGCTATACAGCTGTAAGGACGTGAACAGAGACTACACAGCTGTAAGGACGTGAACAGAGGCTACACAGCTGTAAGGACGTAAACAGAGACTACACAGCTGTAAGGACGTGAACAGAGACTACACAGCTGTAAGAACGTGAACAGAGACTATACAGCTGTAAGGACGTGAACAGAGACTACACAGCTGTAAGGACGTGAACAGAGACTACACAGCTGTAAGGACGTGAACAGAGACTATGCAATTGTAAGGACGTGAACAGAGGCTACACAGCTGTAAGGACGTGAACAGAGACTATACAGCTGTAAGGACGTGAACAGAGGCTATACAGCTGTAAGGACGTGAACAGAGACTACACAGCTGTAAGGACGTGAACAGAGGCTACACAGCTGTAAGGACGTAAACAGAGACTACACAGCTGTAAGGACGTGAACAGAGACTACACAGCTGTAAGAACGTGAACAGAGACTATACAGCTGTAAGGACGTGAACAGAGACTACACAGCTGTAAGGACGTGAACAGAGACTACACAGCTGTAAGGACGTGAACAGAGACTATGCAATTGTAAGGACGTGAACAGAGGCTACACAGCTGTAAGGACGTGAACAGAGACTATACAGCTGTAAGGACGTGTGCAGAGACTACACAGCTGTAAGGACGTGAACAGAGACTATACAGCTATAAGGACGTGAACAGAGACTATACAGCTGTAAGGACGTGAACAGAGACTATACAGCTGTAAGGACGTGAACAGAGACTATACAGCTGTAATGCGCACAATCTCCGTTTGAATCGTCTGAAGAACTTAATGACACCATTTGACAAACTATTGAGCTTTTCGTCTAGTAACGTTTATGAAAAAGGGCAGAAAACAAACAAACAAAAACAAAAGCGAGATTTCAATCATGTAGTTTCTAACTCAGCACAAAGTTTTCGTGTAAATCGTGAAAAAAACTTACCGACATTTGACCAACTATTGAACTTTTCGTATAAAAGTAATATTTGTGAAAAAAGGGCTGAGATAAAAAAAAAAAAGCGACATTTAAGTAATTTAGTTTGTAACTCAGCTTCTGTTCATTTCAAAGGCAATAATTAATCTTCTATAAACACAAGATAAACAATCTTAAACCAACAAACAAGTAGGGTAACTCTTGACCCCCACAAGAAAAATACACGCCCATAACTCCAAAGAAATTCTGCTTACGACACCGAATCTGTGTGCTCTGTGCTGTCATAGGCGCTATATAAATACCAAATATAATAAATATAATAATATCTGCTGTTTGTTCTGTTTGCTCTGTGCTGTCATATCTGCTGTTTATTCTGTGTGCTCTGTGCTATCATTTCTGCTGTTTGTTCTGTGTGCTATGTGCTGTCATATCTGCTGTTTGTTCTGTGTGCTCTGTGCTGTCATATCTGCGAGGCGATTCAGTGTGGCAAGCAGCATTCCTTTGGAGTTATGGGCGTGTATTTGTTTTTATCGTGGGAGCAAGAGTTACCGTACTTGTTTGTTGTTTATTGTTTACTGTTCCCTGCCTCATTTCGTATTTACTTTAGTCTTAAAGAAGTGACAGACAGGTCAAAGAGGAAATAGTTTCCAATTTTGTTCAGCCATTTTTGTTTGCTTGTTTGTTTGTTGTTGTTTCCATACAGCTAAAACCAAAAGTAATTATGCTATCAGCTTCGTGAACAAGAACCACTGCCACAAGCAGTTTGTGGCAGTCGTGAGGAGAAGAGTGGCAAGTTACTCGGAGCCACGAATCACCAGACTGATCGTGGTAGTTGGAGCCACGAATCACCAGACTGATCGTGGTAGTTGGAGCCACGAATCACCAGACTGATCGTGGTAGTTGGAGCCACGAATCACCGGACTGATCGTGGTAGTTGGAGCCACGAATCACCAGACTGATCGTGGTAGTTGGAGCCACGAATCACCAGACTGATCGTGGTAGTTGGAGCCACGAATCACCAGACTGATAGTGGTAGTCAGAACACAATGGTGTCATGGATTCTGTTTCACTGGTTTGAAGCCAGGCAACTAACGTCCGCTGCAGATAGTGTACCTTTTGCCGAGGTGTGATATTAGAAGCGGTCAGAGAGAGAGAGAGAGAAGACAGACAGACAGACAGACAGACAGACAGACAGAGTCAGAGAGAGACGAGACAGAAAGAGAGAGAGAGAAGAGAGAGAGAGAGAGAGAGAGAGAGAGAGAGAGATGAGACAGAGACAGAGAGATGGGGGGGGGGGGGGGGAGAGAGAGAGAAAGAGAGACAGAGTGAGAGAGAGAGGGAGAAATGGGAGGGAGAGAGAGAGAATCAGAGAGAGAGAGAGAGAGAGAGTCCGCTATCCTCTTTACTAATCTCATACGGACCAGTGGAGAGCCCGGGAGTGGGGGAGTGGGGGGGGGGGGGAGGGGAGGGGAGTGAGTTAGTTGGGAGGAGGGACTGAAAAGCTAATAGAAAAGATGTGTAGGGGTTGTGAGGGAGGAGGGAAGGGAAGAGAGAGAGAGAGAGAGAGAGAGAGAGAGAGAGAGAGAGAGAGAGAGAGAGAGAGAGAGAGAGCTGGGACAAAGAAAGACAAACTCAATTTGTCACTACTGTCTACGGTGGAGGTGGTGAGGGTTAGACGATGTTTTGTCCATGGATTCCCAAGGCCCGTATTGCTGCGTCCTCGGCTTTGCCGTTCATGGAGGACAGGGGGGGCGGGGGGGGGGGAGGGGGGAGAGGGGGTGGGGGGTAGTGAGGTAAGGAGGAGGGAGGGGGGATGGGAGGGGGAAGATGATCGTGATTGTCCAACAAGAAGAAGAAGAAGATGGATCCAAGTTGGGTTTGGGCACGAAGGGGGATTGGTTTTGGGTTGTTATCTTTGATGAAAGGAGGTTGCTCTCTCTCTCTCTCTCTCTCTCTCTCTCTCTCTCTCTCTCTCTCTGCCTGCTTGTCTATCTGTCTGTCTGTCTGTCTCTCTCTCTCTCTCTCTCTCTCTCTCTCTCTCTCTCTCTCTCTTCCCCTCCCTCTCTCTCTCTCTTTCTCTCTCAATCGTCTGTTCGTCTGTCTGTCTGTCTGTCTGTCGTCGCTCTCTCTCTCTCTCTCTCTCTCTCTCTCTCTCTCTCTCTTGCCCGTCAGTCTGTCTTTCTGCCTGTCTGCCTGCCTGTCTGCCTGTCTGTCTGTCTGTCTGTCTCTGCACTGGAACCACATCGGCAAGTAGTGTATATTGATGTGTTGTGTGTATATTGATGTGTTGTGCGTATATTGATGTGTTGTGTGTGTAGTGTATATTGATGTATTGTGTGTATATTGATGTGTTGTGTATATATTGATGTGTTGTGCGTATATTGATGTGTTGTGTGCATATTGATGTTTTGTGTACTCAGCCACCGCCCAGGGTGTCCCTGCACTGCAACCACATCGCCAAGTACTCCGTGCAGCTGTCGCCGGCTCCAGACCTGGGCCAGCCCCGCTCCTGGGACGTGCCTGCCTCCAACAGCCGCAGGTTGTCCATCCCGGGCCTGAGGCCCTTCACCCAGTACTGCGCCTCCCTCACCTTCCTCACCGACGGCGGCTTCCGCTCCCCCACCTCCCGGAAACAGTGCATCGTCACGCCGCAGACACGTAAGGTTACCGCGCGACCCCCCCCCCCCCCCCATGTCTATACTTCTGTGTGTGTGTGTGTGTGTTGTGTGTGTGTGTGTGTGTGTGTCTGTCAGTCTGTCTCTCTCTCTCTCTTTTTCTGTCTGTGTCTCTGTCTCTCTTTCTCTCTCTCTTTGTCTCTCCCCCCCCCCCCCTGTCTTTCTGTGTTTCTGTCTCTCTCTGTCTCTCGCTGTCTCTCTATCTCTCTCCCTCCTCTCTCTGTCCCTCCTTTGTCTGTCTGTCTGTCTGTCTGTCTGTCTCTCTATTTCTCTGTCTGTCTCCCTCCCTCTCTCTCTCTCTCTCTCTCTCTCTCTCTCTCTCACCCTCCTCTCTCTCCATCTGTCTGTCTGTCTGTCTCTCTTCCTCTCTCTCTCTCTTTCTCCCCTCTCTCTCTTTCTCTCTCCCTCTCTTTTCTTTCTCCTTTCCCCCCTATCTTTTTCTACGTCTCTCTTCTCTGTCTCTCTCAGTCTCTCTGTCTCTGTCTCTCTCTCTCTCTCCTCCTCTCTCTGTCTCTGTCTCTCTCTGTCTCTCTCTCTCCGTCTTTGTGTGCGTGTCTCTCTCTCTTCCCCTCTCTCCCACTCTCTCCCTCCCCTCCTCCCTCTCCCCCCTCTCTCTCTTCCCCTCTCTCCCTCTCTCTCTTCCCCTCTCTCCCTCTCTCTCTCCCTCCCCTCCTCTCTCCCCCCCTCTCTCTCTCTCCCTCTCTCTTTGTCTCTCTCTCTTGGTGGTCCCCGACCTCCCGGAAGCAGTGCATCGTCACGTTGCAGACACGTAGACGCCCTATTCCCAGCTCCCCCCCCCTCCCTCCCCCCGCCACCTCCCAACCCCCCTGTTCCCGACCACTCCCATGGCGGGGTAATGGACCCTTCCCATCCTATAGAGAACGTAGTGTTTCGACAGTGAGGGAGGAGTCCATCGGACCGACACTGGGGGTGGGGAGTGGGGATGGGGTGGGGGGTCAGGTTGCTGTATGTGAAGAAGGTGACGACGGGGGTGGTCAGGGGGGAGGGGTGTGGGGTCGATTTGGACACGAATTGACCCCGTACCAGAGTCACAGCCTGTGGCCCCGAGCTGGACAGTTTCAGTTTCAGCAAGGAGGTGTCACTGCGTGAGGACCCGTCCCTAGACGTTACACCACATCCGCTGAAGTTTGGAGACCACACTGCGCTTGATTTAGAACTGATGGATCAGTGACGTCATGACCAAGATGAGAGAATTGAAGAGGAGTGGTGAGCTGTCCAGCTGATGGATCAGTGACGTCATGACCAAGATGAGAGAACTGAAGAGGAGTGGTGAGCTGTCCAGCTGATGGATCAATGACATCATGACCGAGATGAGAGAATTGAAGAGGAGTGATGAGGTGTCCAACTGTGACGTCATGACCAAGATGAGAGAACTGAAGAGCAGTGGTGAGGTGTCCAGCTGTGACGTCATGACCAAGATGAGAGCACTGAAGAGCAGTGGTGAGGTGTCCAGCTAGACAAGCGTCTTCTTCATTTTCAAAACAAGGTGACTGAAGGGGGAAAACGAAGCAAATTCTAAAAAGAAACGGTATTAGTTCAGCCAGACGGTATAGACAAACAGATCACAGGACAAAACACTGCAGTTCGACCTCTTGGGTCTTCTTCAGGCAAAAACAAACAACATTTAGGACGATGAAAACGAAGAACGAGCAACCACTTGTCTTCTCATATTCGGTGCAATTTCTTTTCTTTTTTTTTTCATAAAAAGAAAAAAAAAAAAGAGAAGATAAGTAGTTGCTCATTCTTCGTTTTCACTGTCCTAAATGTTATATGTTTGTGCCCGAGGAAGACCCAAGAGGTCGAAATGCATTGTGTCTTGTCCTGTAATCTGTTTATCTGTACCGTCTGGCGGAACTTATACTGTTTCTTTCTTCTTTTTTTTAAAGGGTCTTCTTCGCCTGCAGCTGGAGGAAAGTTGTTTGGGGCCAAGCCTCAGACTGAGATTATTATGCTGCAGTTCTGTTGATTTTAAGGGTGGTGGTAGGGGGAGTGGTGGATGTAGGGGTGGGGTGGGGGGGGGGAAGGGGTGTGCTGCTTTTTCTCTACTTTGGACCGCTTGGGCATCTGAGATTTACGTCAAGATTTTCGTCGGGTGGAATGGTGGGATGGTGGGGGGGAGGAGAGGGGGAGGAGGACTTTGGTCCTTCAGGGAATGCAGTCTGAGGTGTTAGGTGGGGGAGAGGGAGGGGAGGGAGGGGAGGGGTAATAATAACCCATCAAAAAAGAAAGATAATGTAACACAATAGGTTTTGAATTCGCTTATTATTTCCTTCTGTCTTTGGTTCTTTCCTCCTTGCAGTCGTAGTCTAGAGTGATCCCCTCTTCTCCCATTTGCTTCCCTTGTTTTTTTTTCTTGTTTGTTTCTTTGTTTTTTTAGTCGACATAATGTCTTTCCCTTTCTTCATCCACCTTGTTTGTTCATTGCTTGTTTTGTTTTAGTGTGTGTGTGTGTGTGTGTGTGTGTGTGTGTGTGTGTGTGTGTGTGTGTGTGTGTGTGTGTGTGTTGACCGAGAACTGACATTTTAATTTCAATTCCTTCCCATTATATACGCTTTACAAAGTTTATTCCCATTATACACGCTTTACAAAGTTTTGTACACTGGTAACACAAGAAACTTCAAACGGGTTTAGAATGGGTAAAAATAACCAAAGAATTGCTTTCAGACTATTTTGTTCAGTTCTTTTTTATTTAATGAAATATAATCCCCCTAAAATCCAGCAACCGTATACTGAAAGCTTGGATGTTTCTTTCAGTGTACACACATTCAGCTTTTATCTATTCAGCTTTTTTGGCTTTTTTTCTTCATTTCTTTTATAAAGCCTAGTTTTTGCTGTGTGCAAATTACGTTTCCTAAGATTGCTGGAAGTTGAGGCAGATAAAGCATTGTTTTTTATGTGTTTGTCTTTCCGGAATAGCTCAATTGGTAGAGCGCCGGACACATAATCTTGTGATCCTTGGGTTGCGGGTTCAAATCTCCGCCAGGCTGTTTCGGTACAAGGAGGTTTTTCCCTCGAAGTTAACATTGGTTCTGACTCCATTTCCCGTACAGGCCTTCGAATGAAACTATAAAAACCGAGGTTCCATGTGTGAACGCACGCATAACATCTGCACACACGTCAGATCCCATCACCAACTTTCGGAAGAGGAGGCCAGTTTGGCCGTTGGTATGGATTACACGTGACACATAGCATGCACCCTGCGTGAGAAATGGAAAGAATGAAGGAAGGAAGGAAGGAAACTGAGCAACAATATTGACTGGATGACGCGGAAAACTACTGAATGAAGCGCCGGCAGGCAGCTCTTCAGTCGGCACTACCCAGGTAGGCAGCCCGTTGCGTACATGAGAGTGTGGATTGTCAGCGCCTAGAATCTTTGACAAGGAGCTTTATAAATGCTCTATTGTTATTATTTTGTTTATCATTATTATTATTATTATTATCATTATTGTTATCATTATTATGATTATTATTGTTATTATTATTATTCTTTGTAAGCTTTCGTTTCAAATGAGTCGAGAGACAGGCCTTTTGGGCTGTGCACGGGAGAGAAGTCTCCTCACTTGTTGCTCTGGGTGACACTGGAAAGGCACCCAGGGAGGGCGTAGACCTGTGCCAACGTGGAACTGTCCCATGCACCCTGGATCCCGGAAATGGACAAAATCCTACCAGTTTGTGGTTTATCAACACATGCATTCATTGTTCCTTCAGAAGTTGGCGACAGCAAATGTTGAATTGGGAATGTTAAAGAAAGGAAG
>CM065726.1:81280708-81285708 GCA_033310375.1 Conus canariensis
GTAATTGGTCGATAGAAAAATTCAGAATATTCATCAACTAATAATATTTCATTTTCACCAGTGTCTGTATCAACGCTGATATCCTTTTCCAACACGTTTTTAAAATGGTAATACCATTGCTCCATTGTGAGTCTATTCTGCGTCTGTGTTCGTGTTTTAAACGCTTGTTTCACACTTTTCCCAAAATCCTCTTGGTTGTCCATATTATTGACAATTTCTTTGAACATTTTATCATTGTGTGACTTTTGCTTCCTATATAATAAATTTTTATACTCTGATCGTGATACACAGTATAAGTGTCGGTTATTTTTATCAGAGGTTCTCTTCCATACCCTAAGTAACCTCCTGACATCTCTTTTAGCTTGTAAACACTCGAAATCAAACCAGTCATTCTGTCTTTTTGTCCTGTTCACACATACTCGTTTTTCCATACATTTACCAGCTTCTTTAACAGTATTGATAAACAAATCAAGAGCATCATTTACATTAATATCTATCAAATTAACAGCATGCAAAAACTTTAATTTCATTTCATCCGAGTGCATCATATTAACGAAGTCCGTGGCGCAATTATTATTCCAAACAAATTTCTTTATATACTCTTTCGTTTCTTGCTTATTATTTTCACAATCATTAGAACCAGATGCACTCACATGAAATTCAAGAGGCATGTGGTCCGATTCCATCCGTTCTTTTACATGGAGGCTACAAGAAGATTGTATGAAATCAAAAAGGTCAGAAGAAGCAACAAAATAATCGTTCACACTACTACCAGATTCACTGATATAAGTAAAACAGAAATTGTCATAACCAGGACATACACCGTTTAAAATATATAAATCTAGTGCGATTTTCTTGTAAAATTATTTAATGTTCTTTTTGAAAAAGGAATTTATCCCGAGAATTGGACCAGATCGATCATCTTACCTCTGTTTAAAAAGGGTGACGCAAATAATCCTAATAATTATAGAGGAATCTTCTTGTGTGATATTGCTAGTAAACTTTATGGATCTATAATAAACAAGAGATTATCTGAATGGATCGAATAAAAACATAACTGGTGAATACCAAGCAGGTTTTAAGAAGGGTTATAGTACAATCGATCATTTGTTCACTCTACTGGCTGCTGTTCAGAAGCAGTTTTCAAATAATCGTAAGTTATATGTTGCATTTATAGACTTTGAAAAGGCCTTTGATTCTATTTCTAGAAAGCTTATGTGGCCAGTACTGGCAAAACATTGTGGAAAAGGTAAACTATTTAAATGTGTTAAATGTATGTATGATGATGTTAAAGCTAATATAAGGTGTGGTGCAAAATTTAGTGAGTACATTAGATGTACACAGGGTGTTAAGCAGGGTGATGTTTGTAGTCCTGTTTTATTCTCTTTGTTTATTAACGAATTAGCTTTGGAAATTATTGAGAAGAGAAAACATGGTGTTTCATTTGATTTGATTGAAATATTCATTCTACTTTTGCAGATGATATCGTTTTACTGTCTGAAACTGTTATAGGGCTTCAAAACCAGTTGAACAATTTGTGCTCAGTGGCACAGAGATTACATCTCAAAGTAAACATGGACAAAACAAACATTATAGTTTTTCGAAAGGGTGGATATTTGTCGTCGCGTGAAAAATGGTTTTATGGAAATTCTAAAATTGCTATTGTAAACGCCTACAAATATCTGGGTTTATATTTTTCTACAAAACTAAGTTTTTCGTTTGCCTGCCAAGATCTTGTGGGTAAAGGGAAGCGTGCTGTTATGGCCGTTTTAAGCGTCTTGTATAAGTTTGAAAATGAGTCAGTAAAACTATTTTTCAGAATGTTTCATACCCAGGTCCAGCCTATAGTCCAATATGGCGCTGAGATTTGGGGTTTGGAGAAAGGACACGACATAGAGAAATTGCACTTATTTGCTATGAAACGGTTTTTGAATGTCGATAGGCGTACCCCAAATGACTTGACTTATGGAGAACTTGGTAGATTCCCTATTTATTTGAATTCATATATAAAATGTGTAAGATACTGGCTTAAACTGTTACGTATGGGGCAACATAGATTGCCAGCCAAAGCTTATAAAACATTATCGGAAATGAAATGAGGCAGCGAACAGTAAACGATAAACAGTAAACAAGTGGGGTACTCCCTGCCCCTACAAGAAAACCCAACACAGAGCAACCTTCATCCAAGACTGGCACAGCCTTTTAAACTTGAATAAAGTCAGGCAAATACATAGACGAACAATCTAACAGTGGGGGAAAAAACAAGCGCAGGCCAACAACTGAGCCGTCTTCATAGCAATGACTTGGCAAAGATTTGGACCCAAGGGGGGAGAGGGGGGGGGGGGGGGTTGAAGATGGAGAAACTGGGAACATGAAATTAAGAAAATATGTTACAGATATGAAAACTCTTCACTAGCTGCATAAGGGAACCATCGCAATCTCTTTTGAAGGTAGATATATTTGTATTGCCTGCTCCGAGGCCTTTCGTCCGCTGGGTCGGAACTCATCAGGGAGACACGGCTGGTTGAGTCTGCGCTCCTTGCGTCAAATAGAGACACACCACAGTCCATAATACTGTGGTGTTCTCACCACCAAGGGTGCAAAAAAGAATCCAATAGCATCCCCAAAGCAGCCAGCGAAGAGTAGTAAATGAAACCAAACGAAAGTGTGGGGAGGAAAAAAGTTGCTGAAAAACTAAAGACATTATGCAAATAGTATAAAATGTAGGGGACAATCTCTGAGCCTACGCTTGAGGATCCACCCAAAGATGCAAGGGAGATCAAAAGACAAACACACAGACGGACAGAAACAAATAGAAATAACCTCAATTTAATCAAAACAAAACCGGAAATGAAATGAGGCAGGGAACAGTAAACGATAACAGTAAACAAGTGGGGTATTCCCTGCCACCACAAGAAAACCCAACATAGAGCAACCTTCATCCGAGACTGGCACAGCCTTTTAAACTTGAATAAAGTCAGACAAATACATAGACGAACAATCTAACAGTGGGGGAAAAACAAGCGCAGGCCAACAACCGAGCCGTCTTCATAGCAATGACCCCACTTATTTACTGTTTATCGTTTACTGTTCCCTGCCTCATTTCATTTCCGATTTTGTTTTGATTAAATTGAGGTTATTTCTATTTGTTTCTGTCCGTCTGTGTGTTTGTCTTTTGATCTCCCTTGCATCTTTGGGTGGATCCTCAAGCGTAGGCTCAGAGATTGTCCCCTACATTTTATACTATTTGCATAATGTCTTTAGTTTTTCAGCAACTTTTGCATATTTTGAGAATGTTTAAATTTTCACTTAAATTAACACTTCAATGGCCCCGGTCACCAGTTGACCGACCTCCGCTGCACGGTCATCGAACTTATGAAAAATCTTGACATCAATAAGCGAAGAGAGAGGGAGAGGTTCTGGAGATACAAACTCAAGACGAACTATCCACAAGGGCTCAATTTGAACAGAGAAACGGAGGATGATGGACTTGTGCACGAGAGAGAGAGAGAGAGAGAGAGAGAGAGAGAGAGAGAAAGATGATGTCACAGATAATGTCACCAATGGACGTCATTTTTTCTATTGCGTCACTTGTTGTCATGCGGCCTGAAGAAGAGCAGTGGCTCGAAAGCTTGCGCTAAAACAGACGGTGTTTTTGTGTTTTCATTGAATTTAATGTTTAAATTTTTGTGATGAAATACCTTGTTTAACTGTGTTCTTTATTACTCACCCCCTTCAAATGGGGCTGTGGCCTTTCTGAATAAATTTTCGTTATCGTTATCGTTATCGTTATCTTTCCAGTTCTTCTCTCTCCCTCTCTCTCTCCCTCCATTTCTCTCTCTCTCCCTCTCTCTTTCCCTCCCCCCCCCTCTCTCTCTCTCTCTCTCTTCCCTCACTCTCCCTTCCTAGCGGTCGTTTCTTTTTCTTTTCTTTTTTTTTCAGTGCCCCCAGCGCCCACCAAGCTGAGGCCGGAGCGAGTGACCAGCAGCACGGTGACCGTCTCCTGGCAACGGCCGGAGCCACCCAACGGTAACGTCTCGCTCTACCGCATCTTCTTCTGGCAGCTCAACACCACCACCACCGCGGGGGGAGGAGGGGGAGGGGAAGGGGGCGGGGGAGGGGGCTCCGCCTCCTCCAGCAGCGGGCTGGAATGGCGTTCCGGCGCTCGCTCCGTGGACTACACCTTGACGGGCCTGAAGGCCTTCTCCACCTACCAGATCCAGGTGAGGGCTTGTTTGTTGTTGTTGTTGTTGTTGTTGATGTTGTTGTTATTGATGATGATGTTGTAGTTGTTGTTGATGTTGTTGTTGTTGATGATGTTGTTGTTGATGTTGTTATCATTGTTGTTGATGATGTTGTTGTTGCTGTTGTTGAGTTTTGACAAATTAGAAAAAAAGGTATGGATAACTGACAGCCGCCAAGAAATGTAGACAACAAACGAATCACCAGACAAAACACGACTGCGTTTCGACCTCTTAGGTCTTCTTCTTCAGGCAAAGACAACAACACTCAGGACCACGACAATGACTGAAGAACGAGCACCCAATCACTTGCCTTCATCACTCGGCGCAAGACAGGCCTTGAATATGGAGTTGTGGTGTTTTTTGTTTTGTTTGTTTGTTTTGTATGTTTGTTTTGTTTGTTTTGTTTTTGTTTTGGGGGGTAGGGGAGGGGGTCAGGGTCGGTCCTATTAGGTAGAGGTAAGGGTAAGGTAATGTCCAAGGTATGAAGGTGGGTCATGGTGCTATTTTTCTTTTTTTTTTTTTAATTTGAGGGGGGTCGGTCAGATTAAGGTCATGTTGCTTTATTTATTTATTTAATTAATTTATTTTATTTTATTTATTTATTTATTTTTTTATTTATTTATTTATTTATTTTATTTATTTATTTTTTTATTTTATTTTATTTATTTATTTTTTTTTTTGGGGGGGGGGGGGGGGGGTCCTCCAGCCCTCCTATTCTTTTTCCACATGCAAAAAAAAATCAACGTTTTTTTTTTT
>CM065726.1:81305708-81313208 GCA_033310375.1 Conus canariensis
GCAGATACGTGTGCTCACACAAAGCCACAAATTCACACACACACACACACACACACACACACACAACACACACACACACACACACACACTACACACGCACTTCTGCACATGCACACACACACACACACACACACACACACACACACACACACACACACACACACGTACACACACACACACACACCAGACACACACACACACACACACACACACACACACAACACACACACACGTGCACACACACAGACACACAACACACACACACACACTTGCACACCACACACACACACACAAACAAACACGCACACATGCCTGCGCGCGCGTGCGCGCGCGCGCGCGCGCACACACACACACACACACACACCACATGCGCCCACGCCACACACATGGGCCCATGCCCACACCCATACACACACGTGTACATCCACAAAAAAAAAACAAAAAAAAACAAAACAAAAAAAAAAACCGGTAGGTAGGCACTCAAGGTCTGACCAGCGCGTTGGGCTAATGCGTAGGTCAGACATCCGCTGAGTCGTAGCCACGAGACCCTCTTCTTCTATTGTCTCATCTTAGTTGTTAATTCATTTATCCATCAGCTTCAAATCATGCGTAGTGTGGTCTCAAAACTTAGCGGATGTGGTGTAGCGTATATGGACTAGTCCGCACGCAGTGACGCCTCCTTGATGAAATTGAAACTGAAACTCTTTATCGTAATTACTGGTACTGAGACATTCTTTATCGTAATTACTAGTACTGAGACATACTTTATCGTTTTTTCTAGTACTGAGACATTCTTTATCGTAATTACTAGCACTGAAACATTCTTTATCGTAATTACTAGCACTGAGATATTCTTTACCGTAATTACTAGTACTGAGACATTCTTTATCGTAATTACTAGTACTGAGACATTCTTTATCGTAATTACTAGTACTCAGACATTCTTTATCGTAATTACTAGCACTGAGACATTCTTTATCGTAATTACTAGTACTCAGACATTCTTTATCGTAATTACTAGCACTGAGACATTCTTTATCGTAATTACTAGTACTCAGACATTCTTTATCGTAATTAGGGATGGAAGGCGGGTAGTGGGGATGGGTGCAGAGAAGGGAGGAGGAGGAAGGGCAGTTGGGTGGGGACGGTGGTAGTAAGGGAACGATGAATGATGGAGAACGGAGGGGGGAGGGACGGTAGGAGGATAGGGGGGAGGGGGTTGGAAATGGCAGGGGAGAGTTGCAAAGAAAAATTGCGTAGGGTGGAGGGGGTGGGGTGGGGGGGGATGGCTGGTCTCTAACAAGTGTGAGTAACAAATCTTAAAACGTGTTTGTAATAAATCCACCAAACATGAACAAACGAATCACAAGACAAAACACGAGTGCGTTTTGACCTCTTAGGTCTTCTTCTTCAGGCAAGATAAACAACACTCAGGACAGCGTGTTGACCGCTTAGGTCTTCTTCTTCAGCAAGATAAACAACACTCAGGACCACGACAATGAAGGACACCCATCTTGCCCTGAATTTGACAAAGTGATTGCTCGTTCTTCATTTTCCGTGTCCTGACTGTTGTTGATCTGGCCTGAAGAAGGCCTGAGAGGTCGACACGCGTCGTATTTTGTCTTGTGATTCGCTTGTGCATGTTTGGCGGATTTGTTACATAAACGTTTTAAAAGTTTCTTTAGATTTCCGCTTGCAGTCGCCTGACTTTGCCACTAAGTTTGAGAAATAGTATTGTGGGGGATGTAACTGAGTAATAGTAATGTGGGGATGTAATTGAGTAATAGCAATGTGGGGGTTGTAATTGAGTAATAGTAATGTTGGATATAATTGAGAAATAGTAATGTGGGGGATGTAATTGAGTAATAGTAATGTGGGGATACAGTTGAGTAATAGTAATGTGGGGATGTAAAAGAGTAATAGTAATGTGGGGGATGTAATTGGGTAATAGCAATGTGGGGGGGGGTGTGTAATTGAGTAATAGTAATGTGGGATGTGAAAGAGTAATAGCAATGTGGGGGATGTAGTTGAGTAATAGCAATGTGGGGGATGTAATTGAGTAATAGCAATGTGGGGGATGTAGTTGAGTAATAGCAATGTGGGGGATGTAATTGAGTAATAGCAATGTGGGGGGTGTAATTGAGTAATAGTAATGTGGGGATGTAAAAGAGTAATAGTAATGTGGGGGGTGTAGTTGAGTAATAGTAATGTGGGGGGTGTAATTGAGTATTAGCAATGTGGGGGATGTAATTGAGTAATAGCAATGTGGGGAATGTAATTGAGTAATAGCAATGTGGGGGATGTAATTGAGTAATAGCAATGTGGGGGATGTAATTGAGTAATAGCAATGTGGGGGATGTAATTGAGTAATAGCAATGTGGGAGATGTAATTGAGTAATAGCAATGTAGGGGATATAATTCTGTTACAGTGTGAGACGTGTGTCTACAAATATGACTGATGCACATGTGCGCGCGCACACACACATACTCACTCACACACACACACACACACGCACACACGCACGCACGCACGCACGCACACACACACACGCGCGCGCGCGCGCACACACGCACACACACAGATAAGCACGTGCATATGCGCTCTCTCTCTCTCTCTCTCTCTCTCTCTCCGTCCTTCTTTACCCCCCCCCTCTCTCTCCCCTCTCTCTATTTCCCTCTCTCCCTCCCTTCTTCCTTCCCCCACCCCCAACTCTCTCTCTCTTGCGTGTACGTGAGCACATAGGCACACACGTATGTGCTCGCATACACACACACACACACACACACACACACACACACACACACGACTCACGCACGCACGCACGCACGCACGCACGCACGCACCACACACACACACACACACATAAGGGGAGGGGGGCGAGAGAGAGAGAGAGAGAGAAGAGAGAGAGAGAGAGAGACAGAGGGACACACACACACACACACACACACACACACACACACACACACACACACACACACACGTACACGGAGGGGACGGGGGGGGGGAGAGAGAGAGAGAGAGAGAGAGAGGGATGCATGCACACACACACACACACAGACACACACACACACACACCACGCACGCACGCACGCACACACACACACACACACACACACACACACACACACACACACACACACACACGGACGGGGGGGGGGGGGGGGACGAGAGAGAGAGAGAGAAAGAGAGAAGAGAGACAGAGGGACACACACACACACACACACACACACACACACACACACACACACACACACACACACACACACCACGCACGCACGCACGCACGCACGCACACACACACACTCTCTCTCTCTCTCTCACACCCCACCACACACACACACACACACACACACACACACACACACCACACACACACATATCCCTGAAAACCATGCTGCTGCTGATGTTGCAGACCCACGCAAACCCATAGCCCCGGTTCTGAAGAGTGTGACTGACACGACAGTCACCATCGACATTCATCACTCAGGGGACCTGACGGTCAGGTAAGGAAAGGGAGGTCACTCTGGACAGTGTGGGACCGGCACGAACAGGTCCATACGACATTCACACTCTAGGACTGCGTCAAGGTAGGAAGGAGGGTCATATGAAGAGTGTGACCGACACGACAGTCACCATCGACATTCATCACTCAGGGGACCTGACGGTCAGGTAAGGAAAGGGAGGTCACTCTGGCAGGGCTGCTGGGAGGGGTCAGGGGCGATACACAGGGTCCATACAGGATGCACACTCATAATGGATGCGCCAAGGCCTAGCTTAAGAAGTTGAGTATTTATAGACTGGCGCAGTTTTTGAGAATTCTTTTAATTGTGTCTGGAAGTTGATTCTCCTCATTTTCTGTTACATAGTATACAAGCCAGGTGGTTCCAAGCAAACAGATTGAAATCAGTGGAATGGGATTATTTTTAGGGCGCAAAGATAGGGTCGCGGTGAGTGCAAATGCCTGAAATGTGTTGTCAACTAAGGGGAAGGTCGTGTATTTGAAGATTGTTTGTGATTTCATCGGGTGAAGATCCCCTAAAACAAAAAAGGAAATAATTGGAGTTGCTCTTTTGATCAAGTATCAGTTTAACATGAAATGCTGGGTCGAGTTGATGGTATGCCTCAAAATGCTTAATGGATTATATAGTGCTGATGGTAGGCCTCAAAATGCTTACATGGATTATATTGTGTATCACAATTGATTATATTGTGTATCACAATAGATTATATTGTGTATCACAATGGATTATATAGGAGCCGGAATAGCTCAGTTGGTAGAGCGCCGGACTCGTAATCTTGGTGATTCTGGGGTTGCGGGTTCGAATCTCCTCCGGAGCGTTTCGGTACAGGGGGATTTTTCCCTCGGAGTTAACATTGGTTCTGACTCCATTTCCCATACAGTCCTTCGAATGAGACTATAAACCGAGGTTCCGTGTGTGAATGCATGCATAACATCTTGCTCACACGTAAAATCCCATCACCAACTTTCGGAACGAAGAGATGGCCAGTTTGGCCGTTGGTATGGATGACACGTTACACGTAGCGTGCACCCTGCGTGAGAAATGGAAAGAATGAAGGAAGTAAGGAAATTGAGTGAACGATATTGAACGATATTGACTGGATGACACGGGAAACGACTGCATGAAGCGCCAGCTGGCAGCTCTTCAGTCGGCACTACCCAGGTAGGCAGCCTGTTGTGTAAACGAGTGTTGATTGTAAAGCGCTTAGAGCTTGGTCTCTAGCCGAGAATAGGCGCTATATAAGTATTCATTATTATTATTATTATATTGTGTATCACAATGGATTATATTGTGTATCACAATGGATTATATTGTGTATCAGTGCGCAATCCTAACTGTGGCGTGTGGTCAACAACTTATGGAAATAATGGGAAGTCGTTGAATTGATTGGTGAAAAAAAGAAAAAGAAGAAAGAAAGAAAGAAAGAAGATAAAAAAGGAGGAGAATAAAAAGAAGACGACGAAGGAGGAGGAGGAGGAGGAGAAGAAGAAGAAGATAGGAAGAAGAAGAAGACGAAGAGGGTAGAGGAAGAGAAGAAGAAGAGACGAAGTAGGGGAAAGAAAAAAAGAAAAAAAAAGAAAGTCCCCAGAAGAAAGAAAGCAAGAAAAGGAAAAAATGAAAGAAGTTCCGCAGAAATGTACTGTGGTAGTGTTATTGTCCAAAAGACACGGGGAAACAAGTCATTTTCTAGGACTTGCAAAGTCATGGAATTGTGCCCCCCCCCCCTCCACCTCGCCTCCCCCCACCCCCTCCATTCATAGGATTGGAGCCGGAGTAGCTCAATTGGTAGAACCTGAGATTCAGGTGATCCTGTGGGGTTACGTGTTCGAAGCTCGAATCTCGGGCCGTTTCAGCACAGGAGGGTTGTTTCTTTAGAAGTGAACCCTGGCTGGAAGTTCATGGAATGAGATGGTGGGGCAAGATCCCATGGCTCAATGTGTGAAGGCACATACAACATCTTGCGCACATTGAAAATCCTATCAACCAACTTTTGGACGAGAAGGCCATTTAGGCCGGCAGTCTGGATGACACGTATATACACACAGCATGCACCCTCCGAGAGAAAAAAAATCAGAGAGCTAGGTGACACACTGAGTGACTTGATATTGGACTGAACGATACGGGGAAAAGAACGATCAGTGCCAACAGGCAGCCCGTTCTGTGGCCTCTACCCAGACAAATTGGAAGAATAATTCTTAGTGAGCCCGCCAGAAACAAGGAAGAACAAGTTACAAGACAAAACACGACACGTGTCGACCTCTTAAGTCTTCAGGCTAAGATAAACGACGTTCAGGACAATGACAACGTAAAGAAGCAGCAATCACTGATCTTCTCATCGTAAAGAAGCAGCAATCACTGATCTTCTCATCGTAAAGAAGGAGCAATCACTGATCTTCTCATCGTAAAGAAGGAGCAATCACTGATCTTCTCATCGTAAAGAAGGAGCAATCACTGATCTCTCATCGTAAAAAAGGAGCCATCACTGATCTTCTCATTGTAAAGAAGGAGCCATCACTGATCTTCTCATCGTAAAGGAGCAATCACTGATCTTCTCATCGTAAAGGAGCAATCACTGATCTTCTCATCGTAAATTAATGGGGGTTTTCACACGCCTTACAGGCTGAGTGCATTTCGCTCCTGTGTTTCGTGGATTTTTGACGTCTGGACGTGCTGTATTGCTGTGATTTTTGTGTACGAGTTTCGTGATGGACTGGCCAATGTGTATGTGGTGGTATAGTGCTCCCTTGTTTCTTAGATTGACCGCATTTTGGACGTTTGTGTTTACATACATTTCTGTGTTAAACTTTCACCGGCCGCCATTCGCTGTTCAAATTTTCAACCCGCACGTGCAACCTGCATGGATTTTCAGTGAGGTGCCGCATCGTGCTGTGACAGGTCAGTGTGTTTCGATTCAGTACACACGCGTGCAACTGTTGTCAGTGAGTGCTGCGCCTTTGACCTCTGCCCTGACCTCTCGACTCCGCGAACTCGGTATTGGTTACGCCTTGCCACGCAAGCGCACTCGACGCGGTGGCAGACGTAAACAAAGGAAAATTCCGGTGATTGTGTCCCCTAGACTGCTAACAAAAAAATCCTCGTTTGTCAACTTTGGAAACCTGATCCGAATCAAGACTCTCCCTAAAACCCAAACTACTCCTGCTTCATTTATGTCTGTGTGTTCTTTTAACGCTCAGTCCGCAGCAAAGAAAGAAAAGATACCTGTAATAAACTCTTTCATTCTGGACAATGCCCCTGACCTTTTCTGCATCACGGAATCATGGCTACGTCCTCATGGCGATGAAGCAAAATGCAAAGGACTGGCCCCACCAGGATACTGCACTCTGTCTTTCCCCCGTCCCTCACGTGGTGGTGGCATTGCCATCATTATGAGAGAGTGTCTGTCCCCCAACGTCAAAGTCCAGTCTGACTTACCATTTCAACACTCTACATTTGAAATTGTGCACCTCATCATCACCCTTTCACAGCATTCTATTAACTTGTTAACCCTTTACCGCCCACCCCCAAACAGGAAAAATAAACTGACTGAAAAAGAATTCTTTTCTGAACTTCCACACCTCTTGGACTATTGTAATAGTTTGAAGGGAAATCTTCTGATTGTTGGCGACGTCAATTGTCATCTAGACCAGCCCTCTCACCCCTCCACTGCCAAACTTCTTGACATGCTGAACACATACGGTCTTGCCCAGTCGGTGGATGCTCCAACCCATTGTCGTGGTCATACGCTGGACTGGGTCGTGTGCCGCCAGGATGATACCCTTATACAGTCGACCACGGTGGACAAAACATTACCTTCAGACCACTACTGTGTGCTCGTGGAACTATCTGTGCCTAGGCCCTCCACCCAGCCTAGGTACGTGGAGAAGAGGAGGCTGGCTGACATCAATATCTCCTCTTTTAAGGATGATTTGAAGACCTCCCTGGACTCCGCCCCCCAGCCCCTCACCCCTCATCAGCTGG
>CM065726.1:81323208-81338208 GCA_033310375.1 Conus canariensis
TAACTCCGAGGGAAAAATTCCCTGTACCGATACGGCCCGGCGGAGATTCGAACCCGCAGCCCCAGGACACCAAGATTACGAGTCCGGCGCTCTACCACTGAGCTGTTGCAGCCCCACATGATAAGAGTGGTTCAGATAGTGAGGCAGAGAGCGAGCAGAGACAGAAGCGCATATGGAGGTTACTCTGAACAGAGACACCACAATCCAACTCAACACGCCTTTCTTTCTGCTCTTTCCACGCTGCAGCGAGTCCTGTTAGCCAAGCCCAGTCTTATGGTAAGGCACTTGGTCCTAATCCTATGGTAAGGCACTTGGTCCTAATCCTATGGTAAGGCACTTGGTCCCAGTCCTATGGTAAGGCACTTGGTCCCAGTCCTATGGTAAGGCACTTGGTCCTAATCCTATGGTAAGGCACTTGGTCCCAGTCCTATGGTAAGGCACTTGGACCCAGTCCTATGGTAAGGCACTTGGACCCAGTCCTATGGTAAGGCACTTGGTCCCAGTCCTATGGTAAGGCACTTGGTCCTAATCCTATGGTAAGGCACATGGTCCCAGTCCTATGGTAAGGCACTTGGTCCCAGTCCTATGGTAAGGCACTTGGTCCTAATCCTATGGTAAGGCACTTGGTCCTAATCCTATGGTAAGGCACTTGATCCTAATCCTATGGTAAGGCACTTGGACCCAGTCCTATGGTAAGGCACTTGGTACCAGTCTTATGGTAGGGCACTTGGTCCCAGTCCTATCGTAAGGCACTTGGTCCCAGTCCTATGGTAAGGCACTTGGTCCTAGTCCTATGGTAAGGCACTTGGTCCCAGTCCTATGGTAGGGCACGTGGTCCTAACCTCATGAACCTAACCTGAGGTTGACAAGAACTATGGAGTCACAGTGACCTGGACACAGGGTCAGACCTTGTAGGTCGAATGTCGCTGAGTCCCCACAGCACAGCTGTCAGATGCCCAGCTGGAAAGAGAGCGATTGTATCACCCCCTCCTCCCCCTCCCCCACCCCCTGAATCATATAGTTTGTGGCTGATGTGAGACAGAAACGTTTTTTTTTTTTTACAGCAGAACCCGCCTGATGTCATTTTTGTTAATTTCTGAGGGAGATTAACATTTTTACATCTGATCTGAGATTTTATAGTGGAAGATTTTTAACACAAGTTCGGGTGTGTTTTTAGAAGATGTATTTTGAAAAGGTTGTGTGAATGAATGACTTGTGAGTTGACTTCAACGCGGTGACAGCCCTGATATGGCCCTTTGCGGTCGGCTGGGCTATAAGCAACATTACCTTACCCTACCTTAAGAATTTACGGAAGAAAGATTTTTAACTAAAGGGTTTTAAGAGTAGTGTGATTGAGGTGGGGTTTGTTTGTTTGTGTGTGTGTGGTGTGTGTGTGTGTGTGTGTGTGTGTGTGTGTGTGTGTGTGTGTGTTTAATTACTTTTAAGTTGACTTCAAAGGGTGACAGCGCTGATATGGCCCTTTGCGGTCGGCTGGGCTGTAAGCAACATTACCATTGCCTGTGTTGATGTCTGTGGCAGACGGCGTCACGTGACGTCAGAGGAACGAGAAAAGGCGGAGCTACCTGCCTTCGGTCCCACCATTTTTCCGGAACCGGAAACCTCCCCCCCTCCCACCCCTATCAATGAGGGCGTGTGTCTCTACTCTGCTCTAGGTGAGTCAATCTATTCTAGGTGAGTCAATCTACTCTAGGTGAGTCAAGCTACTCTGCTCTGGGTGAGTTAATCTACTCTAGGCGAGTCAATCTACTCTGCTCTGGGTGAGGTAATCTACTCTAGGTGAGTTAATCTACTCTGCTCTGGGTAAGTTAATCTACTCTGGGTGAGTCAATCTACTCTGCTCTGGGTGAGTTAATCTACTCTAGTTGAGTCAGTCTACTCTGCTCTGGGTGAGTCAATCTACTCTAGGTGAGTCGATCTACTCTGCTCTGGGTGAGTCAATCTACTCTAGGTGAGTCAATCTACTCTGCTCTGGGTGAGTTAATCTACTCTAGGTGAGTCAATCTACTCTGCTCTGGGTGAGTCTATCTACTCTAGGGGAGTCGATCTACTCTGTTCTGGGTGAGACAATCTACTCTGCTCTGGGTGAGTCAGTCTACTCTGCTCTGGGTGAGTCAATCTACTCTAGGTGAGTCAGTCTACTCTGCTCTGGGTGAGTCAGTCTACTCTGCTCTGGGTGAGACAATCTACTCTGGCTCTAGAGGTGCGTCAATCTACTCTGCTCTAGGTGAGTCAATCTACTCTGCTCTAGGTGCGTCAATCTACTCTGCTCATAGGTTGGAGTCAATCTACTCTGCTCTATGTGAGTCAATCTACTCTGCTCTAGGTGAGTCAATCTACTCTAGGTGAGTCAATCTACTCTGCTCTGGGTGAGTCAATCTACTCTGCTCTGGGTGAGTCAATCTACTCTGCTCGAGGTGAGTCAATCTACTCTGCACTGGGTGAGTCAATCTACTCTGCACTGGGTGAGTCAATCTACTCTGCTCTGGGTGAGTCCATCTACTCTGCTCTGGGTGAGTCAATCTACTCTGTTCAAGGTGAGTCACTAAAAAAAGGGAGGAAAGACTGTGATAAAGAAGTGCTAACATTTTTTTTAATTGTGAAAGAAATTTTCATGGATCATGAATCTTATTTTTACTGGTAGAGTTTTTTTTTCTTCATGAATCTTATTTTCATTGCTAGAGTATTTTGTTTTTCTTCATGAGAAATATCTATGGATTTTGAATCTTATTTTCATTGGTAGTGTATTTTTTTGTTTGTTTGTTTTTCATAACAAATATCAATAGATTATTAATCTTATTTTCATTGGTAGTGTATTTTGTTGTTGTTTTTTTCATAAGAAACGTCCATGGATTATGAATCTTATTCATTTATTCATTTATTTATTTTGTTTCTTTTTTGCCTTCATCTTTTCCATGTTCTTCTTTTTCTTCAAATATTATGGCTCTTATTTTTGTTGGTTATAGTATTTTTTTGTCTTCATCTTCGTCGTATTCTTTTTCTCCTTCATAATGCTGTTAGGAAGAAATCCTTATATTATTTTTTTATACTGGGAGAGAAATATTCATGAATTATGAATCTAAGTTTTATGGGCGTTACAAAAAAAAGGGAAAAAAGAAAAGATTCATGCATCTCAGCCTCTGGTGAGGGTTATCAATAGAGATAATGTGAATTCAACTACCAAGTATTTAGGGCCTAACTGAAGACAGAGATCATGAGAATTCAACTACCAAGTATTTAGGGCCTAACTGAAGGCAGAGATCATGAGAATTCAACTACCAAGTATTTAGGGCCTAACTGAAGACAGAGATCATGAGAATTCAACTACCAAGTATTTAGGGCCTAACTGAAGGCAGAGATCATGAGAAGGCTAATGGGTATTTTCTTCCTGGAAAACTTTGGATTTACTCTTCTATATTTTTAAACCAACTGGAAAAGTTATAATCACCCAAGTGTCTGTTGTCAGATATTTGCTGATGACACTTTTCAGTGCATTCCAGCGCAGCGGACTTCAGCAAAACGCTCAACAGCAAGGTGTAAACAATGTGTCGGAGAGGTGCAATTATGATGATGATAATAATAATAATAATGGTAATAATAATAATAGTAATGATAGTAATAACTATACTAATAATGATATAGTAGTAATGATAATAATGATAATAATAATAATAATAATGATAATAATAATAATAGTAATAATAAGGACAATTTCTAACAACGTAGGCTATCCTAACAACGTAGGCTACAGGGCGCTTTACAAGTTTTAACAATTCAGCATCTAAAATGTGTAGGACACACGCATACATACACACGCACGCACGGACGCACGCACGCACACACCACACGCCACTCACACACTCGCACACGCACGCACGCACGCAACAACACACCACACACACACACACAGGGACACAATGTCGCATTCATAAACACACTATATAACACGATGAACAGCTCATTCGCACATGAGCAAAGTAAGCAAGTGACATGTAGTAATTCAGTAAAATTGCAGGTGGTATTCTGCAACTGGCGTTTAAAAGGATCAGCTTTAAGTGCAGACTTGAAAGTCGGGAAGGAAGGGGCATGACGTAGATGGAAAGGTAGCGGCTTCCAGAGTATCGCCGCAGAAAATGAGAATGCCATAGAACAGTGCTGCTTTCGGTTGTACGAGGGAATTAAAAAAAATTCGGTCATCAGAGGAAGAACGGAGGGGACGTATAGGAATTTATTTGGAGGTCAGAGAGTTAGGCAGACGCTTCACCTGTGATAATTTTATAACATACACTCTCAAACTTATACAGAATCCTGATTCCATGATAGGTCACCTTGAGAAGACCACGAAAATTGCTGGAATCGTTTCTAGAGGCAAAAAAGGACATTTTTAGTCTCAGTCTGAGTACAGATAGCAACACCATAGACCAAGTGCCTCCACACCGGGTCATGGGAGTGAAAGTGCACAAGGAACTGAAGTGGCAGTCCCACATCTTTGAATCTGTTGTGAACAAGCTGGCTCGCAGTCTCTTCATGCTTAAAAGAAACTGAAGAATTAAAAAAGAAACATGTTTTTTAGAAGGTATGTTTTAAAAGGATGTGTGAATGAAGTTTGCTCTTTTTGTTATATATATATATGACTTGTGAGTTGGCGTCAGTGTGGTTACTGCCCTGATATGACCCATTGCGGTCGGCTGGCTATAAACATTACCCTTACCCTTGCACAGACACGGACGTTCGACAAATGTTTGTTTTTTGTTCCCAGGCTTACAGTCTCTCTCTCACATCAACTATGCGTCTGTGAAAAAAAGGCGTATGAAATGTATGTTATCACTCCGCCAAATAACATGGACAAACAAACCACAAGACAAGACACGACGCGGTCCGACCTCTTAGGTCTTCTTCAGGCAAGAAAAACAACACTCAGGACAACGGAAATGAAGAACGAGCATTCATTTATCTTGTCAAATTCTGTCTCCATCCACGTCCATTTTGCGCCGAATTTGACAAGAGAAGTGATCGCTCGTTCTTTATTTTCGTTGTCCTGAGTGTTGTTTATCTTGCTTGAAGAAGACTAGGAGGTCGGACCGCAGTCGTGTTTTGTCTTGTGATTCGTTTGTCCGTGTTGTTTGGCGGAGTGATTACAGACACTTTTTAAGCTTTGTTCAAATTTCCGCCTGCAACCGCCTCACTATGTATTTGTAGTCTGGGATTGTGAAGCAAAGAGTCGATGAACAAAATCAGAAAAAAGGCTAAATTAAACACATTGCTCGCTGGAAACACAACTAGATTTCAACAAATTTGTACTGAAGAAAGAAAAGAAAGATTCACACGAACGTGCGAGGGGAGGGTAGGACCCAGAGAGGTACTGTCCTCATCTGTCGAACAAACCAGGGAGCAATCCTGCACCACCTTGCGCTGTGTTTACATAGGGTGCAGGCACGCACAGGGCATTCCAAGTCAAGGGACATAACTGCTCCCTGGCAGATGCCATTGTGTAAAGGCCACTGGATGAGACACGACAGAACCTCCACGGGAGTATTCCCATGACTGTGCCAGCCCCGTTATGTATAAAGTACACAAGGACACCCCCACCCCCACCCCCATCCCCCACCTCCCAGTATCTCAGAGATTGACTGACTTGGGTCTGGTGTCGATATCATTGATTTTAACAGTTAAATTATGCCAGTGACTCCGATCGTTCAAAACAGAGAACAGAGACAGTGACAGAGAGATAGACAGACAGAGACAGACAGACAGAGTGCGACAGACAGACAGACAGACAACACAGACTGAGAGAGAGAGACAGAGACAGAGAGAGAGAGAGAGAGAGAGAGAGAGAGAGATTGAATCAGAGACAAACAGAGAGATATACAGCCGGGCACAGAGAGAGAGAGAGAGAGAGAGAGAGAGAGAGAGAGAGAGAGAGAGAGAGAGAGAGAGAGAGAGACTTTGAAATTTTAGAGTATCGCTTATATGTCATCTCTGCTAGGCCTGGTTTTATGAATTACCACGAAGAACTTAAGGGATAAAATCGAATAAACTCTCTCTCTGTCTCTCTCTCTGTCTCACTCTGTCTCTCTCTGTCTCTCTCTCTCTGTCTCTCTCTCTCTGTCTCTGTCTCCTCTCTCTCTCCCCTCTCTCTCTCTCTCCTCTCTCTCTTCTCATGTACTTAAGTTGTGTCTTCTCCAGATTCTGGCAGCATGGAGGCGGAGCCCTTGCTGGAAGCCAGTTCCAGCCGCTCCGTGCTGGAGTCAGACCCTGTGTACAGCAACGTGGGCGCCGCCAGTCTGTCGGCAGCCAACATCAAGGTGGAAGACCTGTGGGACTACATACGCAACCACAAGAGCAACGACCTGGAGGGCCTGAAACGGGAGTACAGGGTTCGTTGTGTGTGTGTGTGTGTGTGTGTGTGTGTGTGTGTGTGTGTGTGTGTGTGTCGTGTGTCTGTGTCTGTGTCTGTCTGTCTGTCTGTCTGTGTGTTTGTGTGTGTGTGTGTATGTGTGTGTGTGTGTGTGTGTGTGTGTGTGTGTGTGTGTGTCTGTGTCTGTGTCTGTGTCTGTCTGTCTGTCTGTGTGTTTGTGTGTGTGTGAATATGCGCCGTTGATTGAAGATGCATGGTACTTATTGTAATATTCATCTTTTTATTGGTTTCATTTATGTTTGCTGTAATCTTTTCTGTATTTGTAAGCGCTTAGGGCTTATGGTTTAAGTTTAAGCGCCATAAGTAATCACTATGATTGTGATTATTAAGACGGGAAACTGTGGAACAAGAGCAAGAAGACCCAGAATATTTTTTAATTATGTTATTGCCTTGGTTATTAAAACCCCGAGATTTTGCGGTGCACAGACGATCAGGTTCAGACATTCAGTCCAAACTAATTCCAACCTCGTCACATCTTGCAACACAACATTAGTGGCGGAAAGAAAGAACGCAGGTCTGATTCATAACATTAGTGGCGGAAAGAAAGAACGCAGGTCTGATTCATAACATCAGTGGCGGAAAGAAAGAACGCAGGTCTGATTCATAACATTAGTGGTGGAAAGAAAGAACGCAGGTCTGATTCATAACATTAGTGGTGGAAAGAAAGAACGCAGGTCGGATTCATAACATTAGTGGCGGAAAGAAAGAACGCAGGTAGGATTCATAACATTAGTGGCGGAAAGAAAGAACACAGGTTTGATTCATAACATTAGTGGCGGAAAGAAAGAACGCAGGTCTGATTCATCACATTAGTGGCGGAAAGAAAGAACGCAGGTGTGATTCATCACATTAGTGGTGGAAAGAAAGAACGCAGGTAGGATTCATAACATTAGTGGCGGAAAGAAAGAACGCAGGTCTGATTCATCACATTAGTGGCGGAAAGAAAGAACGCAGGTAGGATTCATCACATTAGTGGCGGAAAGAAAGAACGCAGGTAGGATTCATCACATTAGTGGCGGAAAGAAAGAACGCAGGTCTGATTCATCACATTAGTGGCGGAAAGAAAGAACGCAGGTGTGATTCTTCTTCTTCTTCTTTCTTTGAACATCCGCCATCATCATTTTGATGGTTCTGATGTGTGTAAAAACTTTGGGGGGATTCCACAGGGTGTTGACATAGACATGTAGGACTGACAGCCGGGGGGTGGAACTTGTGGGGGGGGGGGGGGGGGTGGTAGTGGCGGAGTGGGGGGAGGGCACTGGTTGGTCAGATTTGGGACTTGAAGCACTCCACTGAGGTTGAGGAAATAACCTCAGGAGGCAGGCTGTTCCAGTCCCTGACAGTCCTTGGGAAGAAAGAAAACTTCCTGTAGTTGGGTTTACAGGCGGGGAGAAGATAAGTCTCCCATGAGACTGTCTTGTAGTCCGTGCTGGGGTGTTTGGTGTAGGCCTGAATGGGGTGTTTATGCTGACCTCTTCATGATGGTATTTGAAGAAGGTGGTCAGCCTTGCTGCTCTTCTTCTGTCTGCCAGGGTGGACCACTGTAGATGTGTCAGCATGGAATCGACACTTGAGGTGTGACGGTGGCGGTTCACAACCCATCGAGCTGCACGGCGTTGAACTTTTTCCATGTTGTTGATGTTTTTGGCAGTGTAGGGGTCCCAGACAGGTGAGGCATATTCTAGGGTGGGGCGAACTAGGGCTTTGTAGGCAGTTTCCTTGATGTTAATAGAGCCTACTCGCAGGTTTCGCCTGAGGAACCCTAAGGTCTTGTTTGCCCTGTTTGTTACATTGGAGATGTGGGTGTCCCAGCTAAGATCTTGGGAAATGGTGACCCCCAGGTACTTTGTCTCTTCGACGCTTTTGAGATTTTGGCCATGGAGATGGTATGTGCCAGTCAGTGTGTTTTTCTTCCTGGAGACGTGGAGGGCTTGACACTTGTCTGGGTGGAAGGACATTTTCCATTTTGTTTCCCAGGCTGCCATGTGGTCCAGGTCCTGTTGTAGCTTCCTTTGGTCTTGGGGGGAAATTACAGTTCTGTGGCAGAGAGTGTCATCTGCAAAGAGCCGTGTTGTTGAGGAGAGTTGTTCAGGGAGGTCGTTTATGTAGAGGAGAAAAAGGGCTGGGCCCAGGACTGATCCCTGGGGGACTCCTGACTCTACTGGGACGGCCTTTGAAGAAGCTCCATCAACTACCACTGCCTGCTGTCGGTTTGCCAGGAAGTTCTTTATCCATTCATGGACCTGGCCAGTGATCCCGTAATGTCGGAGCTTGTGGATTAGAAGGGAGTGGCAGACTTTGTCAAAGGCTTTTGAGAAATCCATCACTAAGACGTCTGATTGTTTTCCCTTTTCCATATTGTAGGATAGCTCATCCACAAGCCCCAGCAGTTGGCTTTCACAGGATCTACCTCGCCGGAAGCCATGCTGTTCCTCACGCAGGATGTTGTTTGCCTCTGCAAATCCCATAATTGTGCTTACCACAATGTGCTCTAGGATTTTGCATGGCACACTCGTGAGGGAGATGGGGCGGTAGTTTTCAGGCCTGTATCGTTCACCCTTCTTGAACACCGGAGAGACGTTTGCCCTTTTCCAGTCTTTTGGTACAATGCCCGTATTTATGGAGGACTGGAAGAGAAGCGTAAGAGCTGGGGCAATTTCATCACCAATTTCCTTCAGGAGGCGAGGGGTGATTCCGTCTGGTCCAGGGGCTTTGCTCGGGTCTAGGCCTTTTAACAGTTTTCTAACTCCCGCTATTGAGATGTGGATGTGGTCACATGTAGGTCCTTCAGGCTCTGGGCTCATGTCAGTCCAGGACTCAAGTTCTTCTGGTGAACAGGACAGCTTGCTGCTGAATGCTGACTGAAACTGTGCATTCAGTATTTCTGCCTTTTCCTTGGGTTCAGTAGCTAGCTTACCAGCTACTTTCAGTGGAGAGACACTGGCTGCTTCCGTGCGCTGGGACTTGATGTATGACCAGAATGATTTCTTCGTTCCAGGCTTTGTTTCTTGGCTGTCAGAGATCAGGTTTTCAGTATAGGACCAGTAGGCTCTACGGAGTCTGCGCTGAACTTGGCGTTTGAGGACTCTGACTTTGGAGTGGATTTTTTCATCTCCAGTCTTTTTCCATCGTTTATACAGTCTGTCTCTCCTCTTGATCAGCTTCTTGGTGTAGTACTCCACCCATGGCTTGCTGTTCTTTGGTCGGAGAGTAGTGACTGGGATGTGTGCCTCGACTGCCGAGTGGAGCTTTTCCTTCAGCTCTGTCCAGACTTCCTCTGAGTTGCTTTGGTCATTATACTTTGACGTAATGTCGTTTGACAGCTGTATCGTGGCTTTACGTAGATTTGGCCAGTCGGCCTTGTTGTACTGGAGGACAGGCCGTTGGGTCTGCTTTTGGTGGACTGGATGAGTTTGGAATTCCATGTATGGGATGTCATGGTCTGAGAGTCCTGGCATGCTTTCGACCCTTGGGACTAGTGAGGGGTGATTTGTGAGGAACAGATCAAGGGTGTTTTCTCCTCTTGTAGGAAAGGTCACCATCTGTTCCAGGCCGAGGTCTTGGATGGTGTCAATGAACTTATGGTGGAGGACTGGGTACCTGGAGGTGAACTTCAGTCTGACATTGGCCCAGTCCATGGCTGGGAAATTGAAATCCCCACCGATAACGATATGAGCTCCAGTGGCCACAGCTCGTTGGGCAGATATCTCGAATCTATCTTGACTGTCTGCATCGCTGATATCACGCTTGTAGTAGGATGCGACGAGGAGCTGTCTTGCGCCCTTGAGTTTGATTTTAACCCAGATGATTTCACATTCCGGGACAGCTAGTTCGGGGACTTCATGGCAGGTTAGGCTTTTGCTGACTGCTATCAGTACACCTCCTCCATCTCTGTTACGATCCGCTCTAAAAACTTCATAGTTTTGCGGGAAAAGTTCACTGCTTTTCACTTCCTCGTTCAGCCAGGTTTCAGTAGCTATGACAACATCAGGTTTTGTGCTAAGAAGAAGATTTTGAAGTGCAGGGACCTTACCAGTAATAGACTGACAATTAATGTTCAGAAACCGCAAGGGGCGATTTTGTTGTCTGTTTTGTCTATTTGCTCTGGTAGGAGTGGAAGTATGGAGGGGAGAAAAGGACTCAATATCGGACTTGTCCTTGTAGGACTGATGCACGGGCTGATTGTTCGATGCCGAACAAGTCATATGTGTGGAGCTGTATTTAGCACAATCACAGATAACGCATTTCCACACAACGTTCCTGTTTTCTGGGTCACACAAATCATCATAGGAAGCGGAGTTTATGCTTTGACATTAGTGGCGGAAAGAAAGAACGCATGTTTGATTCATACATTAGTGGCGGAAAGAAAGAACGCAGGTCTGATTCATCACATTAGTGGCGGAAAGAAAGAACGCAGGTAGGATTCATCAAATTTGTGACGGAAAGAAAGAACGCAGGTAGGATTCATCACATTAGTGGCGGAAAGAAAGAACGCAGGTCTGATTCATCACATTAGTGGCGGAAAGAAAGAACGCAGGTCTGATTCATCACATTAGTGGCGGAAAGAAAGAACGCAGGTCTGATTCAGAACATTTCTCTGTCTGCGAAGAGAGAAACACACACAGGATACTCTGGGCAAGCACAGGTTAGAAGCAGTTCCATTAATATGAGCTCCCTGGTTTTCTTTTTTTTTTTTTTAGATGCAAAGTGAGGCGACTGCAGGCGGAAATCTCTTAGGGACAGCAATAGCTCAGAGGTAGAGCGCCGGACTCGTAATCTTGGTGATCCTGGGGTTGGGGGTTCGAATCTCCGCTCGGCTGTTTCGGTACAGGGGGATTTTTCCCTCGGAGTTAACATTGGGTCTGACTCCATTTCTACACAGTCTTTCGAATGAGACTATAAACCGAGGTTCCGTGTGTGAACGCACGCATAACATCTCGCACACACGTAAAACCCCATCAGCAACTTTCGAAAGAGAAGGCCAGTTTGGCCGTTGGTATGGATGACACGTGACACATAGCATGCACCCTGCGTGAGAAATGGAAAGGATGAAGGAAGTAAGGAAATTGATTGAACGATATTGACTGGATGACACGGGAAACGACTGAATGAAGCGCCAGCTGGCAGCTATTCAGTCAGCACTACCCAGGTAGGCAGCCCATTGTATAAACGAGTGTGGATTGTAAAGCGCTTAGAGCTTGGTCTCTAGCAGAAGAAAGGTGCTATGTAAGTATTCATGATAACAATAACAGTAATGATGATAATAATAATGAAAATACTAAAGACAAACAAGGGAACACTCAACGCCCATCTTGCACCGAAGTGGACTAAGATAAGGGTCTGCTCGTTCTTCATTTTTCTTTGTCCTGAGTGTTGTTTACCTTGCATGAAGAGATCTAAAAGGTCGAAACGCGTCGTGTTTTGTCTTGTGATTCGTTTGTTCATGTTTGGTGGATGTAGTACTAAAAGTTTTTTTTAAAGATTTTTTGTTTTAGTGTGTAACAGAAAATCTGGGTTTTTTCTTTGTGTGTGTGTGTGATTCTCGTCATCAGGTCATTAACGTTGTTGGTCAAATAATTGACAGTCATAGAGAAAATGTAGCTCGTCCTCAACAACTGGGCATGTCGTGCATATTCTGTCTTCTCTGGTAGTGGTTGTATAAGGATCCGGAGTTCTCTCTCTCTCTCTCTCTCTCTCTCTCTCTCTCTCTCTCTCTCTCTCTCTCTCTCTCTCTCTCTCGCATGAATGGCACGTTACACACAGCATGCACCCTGCGTGAGAAATGGAAAGAATGAAGGAAGTGGGGAAATTGAGTGAACGATATTGACTGGATGACTCGGGAAACGACTGAATGAAGCGCCGGCAGGCAGCTCTTCATGCAGCACTACCCAGGTAGGCAGCCCGTTGCGTACACGAGAGTGTGGATTGTCAGCGCCTAGAATCTTTGGCAAGGCGGTTTATAAACGCTATGCTGTTGTTATTATTATTATGATTATTATGATTATTATGATTATGATGATATTATTATTATTATTATTATTATTATTATTAACATCATCATCATATTATCATTATCATTATTATCATTACTATTATTGTGTTATTATTATTATTATTATCATTATCATTGCTATCATTATCATTGTTATTGTTGTTGTTCTTATTAATATCATTATCATTATTATTATCATCAGTATTACGATTATTAGTATTATCATTATGTTTACTATTATTGTTATTATTGTTTTTGTTTTTTTGTTGTTGTTCTTGTTCTTGTTTTTCTTCTTGTTGTACCTAACCTCGTTAATGCTTATTTGCAATCTGTATCAGTGCGTTGCTCCACAATAAGTTGTCTGTCTGTTCGTATTCAATGACACGCTGTTGCATCAACACGTTGAGCTTGGATGTGTGTTTTTCACCCTTTTGTGTGTATGCTGCAGATGGATGTGTGTTGTTCATCCTTTTGTGTGTATGGTGCAGATGGATGTGTGTTGTTCCTCCTTTTGTGTGTATGTTGCAGATGGATGTGTGTTGTTCCTCCTTTTGTGTGTATGTTGCAGATGGATGTGTGTTGTTCCTCCTTTTGTGTGTATGTTGCAGATGGATGTGTGTTTTTCCTCCTTCTGTGTGTATATTGCAGATGGATGTGTGTTGTTCTTCCTTTTGTGTGTATGTTGCAGATGGATATGTATTGTTCCTCCTTTTGTGTGTATATTGCAGATGGATGTGTGTTTTTCCTCCTTTGGTGTGTATGTTGCAGATGGATGTGTGTTGTTCATCCTTTGGTGTGTATGTTGCAGATGGATATGTGTTGTTCATCCTTTTATGTGTATGTTGCAGATGGATGTGTGTTGTTCATCCTTTTGTATGTATGTTGCAGATGGATGTGTGTTGTTCATCCTTTGGTGTGTATGTTGCAGATGGATAAGTGTTGTTCATCCTATGGTGTGTATGTTGCAGATGGATGTGTGTTGTTCCTCCTTTTGTGTGTATGTTGCAGATGGATGTGTGTTGTTCCTCCTTTTGTGTGTATACTGCAGATGGATGTGTGTTGATCCTCCTTTTGTGTGTATGTTGCAGATGGAGGTATGTTGTTCTTCCTTTTGTGTGTATGTTGTAGATGGATGTGAGTTTTTCCTCCTTTGGTGTGTATGTTGCAGATGGATGTGTGTTGTTCCTCCTTTTGTGTGTATGTTGCAGATGGATGTGTGTTGTGCCTCCTTTTATGTGTATGTTGCAGATGGATGTGTGTTTTTCGTCTTTTGGTGTGTATGTTGCAGATGGATGTGTGTTGTTCATCCTTCGGTGTGTATGTTGCAGATGGATGTGTGTTGTTCCTCCTTTTGTGTGTATGTTGCAGATGGATGTGTGTTGTGCCTCCTTTGGTGTGTATGTTGCAGATGGATGTGTGTTTTTCCTCTTTTGGTGTGTATGTTGCAGATGGATGTGTGTTGTGCCTCCTTTGGTGTGTATGTTGCAGATGGATGTGTGTTGTTCATCCTTTTGTGTGTATGTTGCAGATGGATGTGTGTTTTCCTCCTTTTTGTGTATGTTGCAGATGGATGGTGTTGTTCCTCCTTTTGTGTGTATGTTGCAGATGGATGCGTGTTTTTCCTCCTTTGGTGTGTATGTTGCCGATGGATGTGTGTTTTTCATCCTTTTGTGTGTATGTTGCAGATGTTACCCGCCGGATTAACTGCCACGTGTGAAGCGGCAAGGAAGGAGGAGAACAAGATGAAGAATCGATACGGCAACATCATAGCCTGTACGTTGAACTTCGTCGTCGTCGTCCTCATCACCATCATCGCCATCCCCCGTCGTCGTTGTTGTCATTGTTGTTGTTGTCATCGCCGTGGACTTTTGTCTATGTCCTGTGTGTCTGTATGTGTCTGTCTGTCTGTCACTGTCTGTCTGTCTCTGTCTGCCTGTTTGTCTGTCTGTCTCTGTCTCCGTCTCTCTGTCTCTCTCTTTCTCTCTGTCTGTCTCTCTGTCTGTCTCTCTCTGTGCCTCTCCCTCTCTCTCTGACTATGTCTCTGTCTGTCTGTATTTCTGTGTGTCTGTCCGTCTGTCTGTCTGTCTGTCTGTCTCTCCTCTCTCTCCTCTCTCTCTCTCTCTCTCTCTCTCTCTCTCTCTCTCTCTCTCTCTCGAAGTTTTCCGACCTCTGTCATCTTCTGCGTCTCTGAGTCTGTTGTCTTGTTGGCCTGTGAAGACGTTTCTTGTGAAAAAAGAAATCATGAACATAATTTGCTTTCTTTTCCTTCTTCTTTCCTGTTTTGAATTCCTATTCTTTCATAATTTGCTTTCTTTTCCTTCTTCTTTCCTGTTTTGAATTCCTATTCTTTTTGTATTGTTTTTCTTTCTATAACTCTTGTTATTGCTGTGATTCCTTTGTTTGTTTGTTTGTTTGCTTGTTTTTGTTTCGTTCTGGGGTTTATGTCACGGGTTCCTCCATTTCTTCTTTATGTTGTGATTCTTTCATCTTGCTAGTGTTGTCTTTCGTGTCTTATTTTTCTTTTTCTTTTTGTTACCTTTTCTTTCTTGCTCGCTTCCTGTTTGTCTTCAAA
>CM065726.1:81340708-81350708 GCA_033310375.1 Conus canariensis
AACAGAAAGAAAATTAGCTGGTGAAGCAGCACCCAGACTTCATCATTAAGAAGGATGCATACTATTACCTGCTGCCCAGACCAGACCAAATGAACATTGTGGTGAGACTGAGGACAGGGCACTCCAGACTCAAAAACCACATGTTCACAAAATTCCCACACTGGCAAGGGAATCTTCAGGGTGCCAATGCGTTACCCCCCCCCCCCCTTCCCCCCTCACCCCCACCAACGACTGTGGAATGGAGCACTTCCTGCAGGACTGTCGCACACATACACATCTCCACAAAAGCTAAGAGCAGAGACCTGGCCTGCCGACACATCTCCACAAAAGCTAAGAGCAGAGACCTGGCCTGCCGACACATCTCTACAAAAGCTAAGAGCAGAGACCTGGCCTGCCGACACATCGACGAGGGAGAAGCTGTATGGATCACTGAAGGGCCTCCGCCGTACAACAGCCTTCGTCAGTACCTCTGGGGTTCCTGTCTGAGTGTACGAAGAAGAAAAAGAAGAAGAAGAAGAAGAAGGAGGAGGAGAGGAGAAGGAAGACGGAGAAGGAGGAGGAGAGGAAGAGGAAGACGACGACGGTGATGACTGAGTGAAGAACTAACTTGATTTGTTTTTGTTTGTGTACTGTTTATTATTAAGTGTCTTTGATATAACGACTGTACTTAGCTCAACAAAGAAAGTGAAGATTACAGATTTGGTGCCTGGATATTTATTGGTCGTTTGCTTTTTCTTTTTTTTTTCTTTTTTTTTTTTTTCGTTTTGCAGATGACCATACGCGGGTTGTTTTGGACGCGGACAGCGAAGACTTGGCGGACGACTACATCAATGCCAATTATATTGATGTAATTCATTGTCCTATCTTCCCCAGCCTTTGTCTGTCTGTCTGAGTGTCTCTCTGCTCTCTCTCTTTTTTTTTTTTTTTACCTTTCATCCTTTTTCTCGTCGTCTGTCTGTCCCCCTCCCCCCTCCCTCCCCTTTGTCCCCTCCAAGTCTGTCTGTCTGTCTGTCTGCCTGCCTGCCTGCCTGCCTGCCTGCCTGCCTGTCTGTCTTTCTGTCTGCCTTTGTGTCTGTTTGTCTGCCTGTCTGTCTTTCTCTCTCTCTCTGTGTCTCTGTCTCTCTCTCTCTCTCTGTATGTCTGAATCTCTCTCTCTCTCTCTCTCTCTCTCTCTCTCTCTCTCTCTCTCTCTCTCTCTCTCTCTCTGCTTCTCTGCCTCTCTGTCTTTGTCTCTGTCTCCGTCTCTCTCTCTCTCTCTCTCTCTCTCTCTCTCTCTCTCTCTCTCTCTTCTCTTGCGCCTCTGTGTGTGTGTGTGTGTGTGTGGATGTGGTGTGTGTGTGTGTGTGTGTGTGTTGTGTAAGTGAGTGTGTGTGCGTGCGTGCGTGCATGCGCGCACGTAGTGTGTGTGTGTGTTTGTGTGTGTGTGTGTGTGTGTGTGTGTGTTGTGTGTGCCGCGCGCGAGTGAGCAAGCACAGGGATGCGCGAGTGTGTGCCCCACCTGTAAGGAGCGAATCCACTTCCCCATGTGTGTCGGTCTTTTACCAGCCTGAGAGAGCCAACATGTAAGGAGCGAATCCACTTCCCCATGTGTGTCGGTCTGTACCAGCCTGAGAGAGCCAACATGTAAGGAGCGAATCCACTTCCCCATGTGTGTCGGTCTGTACCAGCCTGAGAGAGCCAACATGTAAGGAGCGAATCCACTCCCCAATGTGTGTCGGTCTGTACCAGCCTGAGAGAGCCAACATGTAAGGAGCGAATCCACTCCCCCATGTGTGTCGTCTGTACCAGCCTGAGAGAGCCAACATGTAAGGAGCGAATCCACTCCCCCATGTGTGTCAGTCTGTACCAGCCTGAGAGAGCCAACATGTAAGGAGCGAATCCACTTCCCCATGTGTGTCAGTCTGTACCAGCCTGAGCCAGCCAATGTCCAGCAAATGTGGTCCACTGGCTCCTCCTTTATCGTCTTTGTTATTGTGCTGTAGTTTTTTTTTCTCTCTCTCTGTTGACAGGGCTACAACAGACCCCGAGCCTACATCGCGGCGCAAGGTAAGGAGGGGGGGCGGGGGGGAGGGGGGGAGGGAGAGGGGAGAGAGAGAGAGAGGGTGGAGGGAAGAGAAAGGGAGGGGAGAGAGAGAGAGAGGGTGGAGGGAAGAGAAAGGGAGGGAGAGAGAGAGAGAGAGGAGAGAGAGAGGCGTGAGACCACCAGCCTAAAGACCTGACGACCATAAGTCGGGAGGCAACAGGTGGTGGTGACCGTGGTGTGGTGGGTGGTGACCGTGGGGTGTGTGGTGGGTGGTGACCATGGTGTGGTGGGTGGTGACTGTGGTGTGAAGGGTGGTGACTGTGATGTGAAGGGTGGTGGTGTGGTGGGTGGTGTGGTGGGTGGTGACCATGGTGTGGTGTGGTGGGTGGTGTGGTGGGTGGTGACCGTGATGTGGTGGGTGATGACCATGGTATGGTGGGTGGTGACCGTGGTGTGGTGGGTGGTGACCGTGATTTGGTGGGTGGTGACTGTAGTGTGGTGGGTGGTGACCGTGGGGTGGTGGGGTGGGTGGTGACCGTGGTGTGGTGGGTGGTGACCATGGTGTGGTGGGTGGTGACCGTGGTGTAGTGGGTGGTGACCTGGCGTAGTTGGTGGTGAGGTGGGTGGTGACCGTGGTGTGGTGGGTGGTGACCATGGCGTGGTTGGTGGTGACCGTGGTGTGGTGGGTGGTGTGGTGACTGTGGTGTGGTGGGTGGTGACCATGGTGTGGTCAATGGTGTGGTGGATGGTGACCATGGTGTGGTGGGTGGTGACTGTGGTGTGGTGGGTGGTGTGGTGGGTGGTGACCGTGGTGTGGTGGTGGTGACTGTGGTGTGGTGGGTGGTGAGTGTGATGGGTGGTGTGGTGGGTGGTGACCATGGTGTGATGGGTGGTGTGGTGGGTGGTGACCGTGGTATGGTGGGTGGTGTGGTGGGTAGTGACCATGGTGTGGTGGGTGGTGACCGTGGTGTGGTGGGTGGTGAACATGGTATGGTGGGTGGTGACTGTGGTGTGGTGGGTGGTGACCGTGGTGTGGTGGGTGGTGACCGTGGTGTGGTGGATGGCGATGGATGTGTGCAGGGCCCAGCCCAGCCACCATCAAAGATCTGTGGAGGATGGTCTGGAAGGAGAACTCCAAGACCCTCATCATGCTGACCAACCTGACGGAGACGGGCAAGGTGAGTGTTGTCATGCTGACCAACCTGACGGAGACGGGCAAGGTGAGTGTTGTCATGCTGACCAGCCTCACGGAAAAAAAGTGAATGTTGTCATGCCTACTCTCACAAAAACTGATAGGGTAAGAAGTGTTCTGATGCTTACGCTCTGTGGAAATTGGTACATTTGTTCTCATGCTTACTCTCTGTGGAAATTGGTACATTTGTTCTCATGCTTACTGTCTGTGGAAACTGGTAAATGTTCTGATGTTTTTTACCCACACGGAAACTGATCAGGTAAGTGTTCTGATTCTATTTACTCTGACGACACTGGTAAGGTAAATATTCTGATAATCACCAGTCGCCTTGGCGAAGTGGTTAGCGTCGCGGACTCCCGGTTGGGAAGTCGTGGGTTCGATTCCCATCAGAGTCATGTGGGGTTTTTCTGCTCCAACCGGCTCCTACCTAGAGTTGAGTTTGCTGCTCGGGCCTGGTTGACGCCGGGATATATTATGAGAGGAAGCGTGGAGTACAGCCTTGTCATGCAGTCTCAGACCGGAATGGAAATCCGTAGCGTCATCTTAACCATCCTCGTTCTCATCGACCAGCATTTTGAAAAAAGTCTCAAATTCTGTGGCCGTTCATGCCCTGCTCTCATGGTGACCTCAGACTCGATGTCCTCTCCACGTCTGTGGCCTTGGTTTGGTTCCGTCGGGGTCACCGGTATCGGCGGGTCCATGGGGGCTGTTGTTGGACGGACGTGGAGGCGCCCTCCGGAGGGAGAGCTCACTCACGCCGGCTCCGCGGCTAAGCAATTATTGTCGTCAGTAGGGGGCTTAGTTATAGGTGTCCTGCATATGTTGGATTATTATCATTATGATGATGATGATGATGATGATGATGATTATCATTATCATTATTATTATGAATACTTGTATAACGCCTATCCTCAGCTAAAGACCAAGCTCTAAGTGCTTTACAATTCACACTCGTTTACGCAACGGGCTGCCTACCTGGGTAGTGCCAACTGAAGAGCTGCCAGCTGGCGCTTCATTCAGTCGTTTCCCGTGTCATCCAGTCAGTATCGTTCAGTATCGTTCAATTTCCTTACTTCCTTCATTCTTTACATTTCTCACGCAGGGTGCGTGCTGTGTGTAACGTGTCATCCATACCAACGGCCAAACTGGCCTTCTTTTCCGAAAGTTAGTGATAGGATTTGACGTGTGTGCAAGATGTTATGCGTGCGTTCACACACGGAACCTCGGTTTATAGTCTCATTCGAAGGACTATATGGGAAATGGAGTCGGAACCAATGTTAACTCCGAGGGAAAAATCCCCCAGTACCGAAACGGCCCGGCGGAGATTCGAACCCGCAACCCCAGGATCACCAAGATTACGAGTCCGGCGCTCTACCATTGAGCTATTCCGGCCAGGCGCCACTGAACACCACTGAAGTGACTTGGCAGCAGTACAGTGTCTCCACCGGTGGGTTGCCTCTTGACCTCTTGACGACTTGACATTGCTGCTGCTCCCTGTGGATTGCCGGGGCCAGGGCTACGGGCCGGGGCGGGTTGTGGCTGTGGAGGGGGGGGGGGGGGCATGTGCGGGCGGGATGGGTGCATTGCCACTGAGGTGGCCCAGACGATGGGGCAGAAAAAAAAATCAAAGTTAGAAGGTGAGTGTTCTAAGTTCAGCAGTCACATGGACACTGGCAAGCAGTTAGTTGATCCTAGGGAAGGTGAGTGTTCTATGGCAGTTAGTTGATCCTAGGGAAGATGAGTGTTCTATGGCAGTTAGTTGATCCTAGGGAAGGTGACTGTTCTAAGTTCAGCAGCCGTGTGGACACTGGCAAGCATTAGTTGATCCTAGGGAAGGTGAGTGTTCTATGGCAGTTAGTTGATCCAACGGAAGGCGAGTGTTCTAAGTTCAGCAGCCGCATGGACACTGGCAAGCATTAGTTGATCCTAGGGAAGGTGAGTGTTCTATGGCAGTTAGTTGATCCTAGGGAAGGTGAGTGTTCTACGTTCAGCAGCCGCATGGACACTGGCAAGCATTAGTTGATCCTAGGGAAGGTGAGTGTACTATGGCAGTTAGTTGATCCTAGGGAAGGTGAGTGTTCTATGGCAGTTAGTTGATCCTAGGGAAGGTGAATGTTCTATGCTCAGCAGCCACATGGACACTGGCAAGCAGTTAGTTGATCCTAGGGAAGGTGAGTGTTCTATGGCAGTTAGTTGATCCTAGGGATGGTGAGTGTTGTAAGTTCAGCAGCCTCATTGACACTGGCAGGCAGTTAGTTGATCCTAGGGAAGGTGAGTGTTCTAAGTTCAGCAGCCGCATGGACACTGGCGAGCGTTAGTTGATCCTAGGGAAGGTGAGTGTTCTATGGCAGTTAGTTGATCCAACGGAAGGCGAGTGTTCTAAGTTCAGCAGCCGCATGGACACTGGCGAGCGTTAGTTGATCCTAGGGAAGGTGAGTGTTCTATGGCAGTTAGTTGATCCAACGGAAGGCGAGTGTTCTACGTTCAGCAGCCCCATGGACACTGGCGAGCATTAGTTGATCCTAGGGAAGGTGAGTGTTCTATGGCAGTTAGTTGATCCAAGGGAAGGTGAGTGTTCTACGTTCAGCAGCCGCATGGACACTGGCAAGCATTAGTTGATCCTAGGGGCTTACAGTCCTCAGGACGATTGGTAAGGTCAATGTTCTTGTGTCACACTGTACAACACTTGTCTCTTGATTGAATAATGAGGGCAAGACCCCTCCCCAGCCCCTTTCCTCTTCTCTCTCTCTCTCTCTCTCTCTCTGTCTCTCTCTCTCTCTCTCTCTCTCTCTCTCTCTCTCCTCTCTCTCTTCTTTTCTCTCTCTCTCTCTCTCTCTCGTCTCTTCTCTCTCTGTCTCTCTCTGTCTCTCTCTCTTTGTCTCTCTCTCCCGCTCTCTCTCTCTGTCTCTCTCTCTCTCTTCTCTCTCTCTCTCTCTCCACTCACCACACACACACACACACACACACACACACACACACACACACACACACACAAAATATATATATATATACTACTAAAAACAATTGAAGTACCACCCCTAATTTTTGTATGCAATTTTTAAAAAGCTCTGATAAACCAATTAATATCGATAATTGAATAAACTCTGCTGGATAAGCTTACCCGGTTCTCAAATACTACTCCTCGTGCATTTTTGTTATGTTAAAGTCGGTCAGCAGTTATCTACCGCGTCGCATCTGAGGCAAAAAAATCCCGAGAAATTATCGAACTTGTGTCGCTCCCAGATTTTGACACAGACACAGCAAGAAAAAAAAATGTGATGCACGTGAAAGCAAGGTCTTTTCTGAGCAGAATTGCAATCAGTTAGCACATTTGACGGGTATAAAAAGTCGCGAAATTTAGGAAGATTTAACCATGCCTGCGAGACAACGACTAAGTAACACCGACAGAGGAAGAGCGATAGCATGGTACCAAGAAGGTATTGGCTTGAGGGAGATTGGTCGACGGCTTGGATTGAGTCACCCAGTCATTCTGAGGCTCAGAGACCGTTGGCTTAACACTGGAAGTGTTGAAGAACAGCAGGGACGTGGACGGACGAGAAGCACCTCCAGACAGCAGGATCGGTTCATTGTTATCGCTTGTCTGAGAGACCGTTCAGCCAGTGCCACAGTACTCCGAGACCAGCTACGACAAGCCAGCAACGTCAACGTCAGTACCCAGACAGTTCGGAACCGGCTCCACGACGCCAACTTGAGGTCAAGGTCCCCAGCAGTGAGATCAATACTGACCCCAGCGCATCGAGCTCATCGTCGGGCCTGGGCAGCATGTCATAGAAGGTGGACAAGAGCTGAATGGGCAACAGTACTCTTCACAGACGAGTCAAGGTTCACCCTCAGGTTCAACGACGGGCGGGTTCGCGTCTGGCGACGTCCTGGAGAACGCTACGTTGACGCTGCCGTCAGGGAGCATGACCGCTATGGAGGTGGGTCCGTGATGGTGTGGGGTGGGTTCAGCCTACGTCACAGGACCCCCCTACACCGTGTTGAAGGCCGCCTGACCGGTGCCACCTACCGCGACACCATCATCCGCCCCCTTGTGATGCCCGCCCTGAGGGCAGTTGGCCAGGGCGCCCAGTTCCAGGACGACAACGCGCCGTGCCACCGCGCCGCCATCGTGAATCAGTTCCTACAAGGGCAGCAGGTGACAAGAATGGACTGGCCTGCCAGGTCACCAGATTTGAACCCCATAGAGCATCTGTGGGACGTGCTGGGGAGGCGAGTGCGGGCCCACAACCCTCCAGCAGACACCGTGGACCAGCTGTTTCAGTTGCTGGAGCAGGAGTGGCAGGCGATCCCCCAGGACACTCTCCGCCGCCTGGTGCACTCCATGAGACGTCGATGTGACGCTTGTTTGAACGCGAACGGTGGTCATACCCGTTATTAACATCATGACATCTACCATAGACTCTTGTTACTTTTCATTTTGGGGGTATGCCTCTTTAATCAAGTGTAAAACAAAGATAATTTTTTGTCACGGTGTTTGAATAAATTTGAATGGATTGAGGAATAATAAAAATAAAATATTCAATCATTAAATTATGTTCAGCTTTGTTTTCTTTCGAATGACAGCAGTTTTCCTAAGTGGTACTTCAATTGTTTTGAGTAGTGTATATATATATATATATATATATATATATATATATATATATATATATATAGGCTTAGAGCCAAAACAGTGTATATACAGATGCATTTTTTTAAATTTATGTTTAATGTATGCTTAAGAAGCAATCTTCTTTGTGTCCATTTCTTTTCTTTGATATCTTTTAATATTGAAATAGTGATGAGTGATGTTTGGTTTTTAACATTATTAAGATTTCACTTTTTTTTGGTGTGTGTATATGCATTATGTATGTATATAGGTGTATGTATATGTGTGTGTCGGTCTATCTATCTATCTATATAGATAGATGGATACATACATACATACATACACACACACACACACACACACACACACACACACACACACACACACACACACACACACACACACAGATACAAAGAATGGGAGAGGGAAGACACTAAGAGATACTGAGAGTGAGAGACAAAAAGAGAAAAAGATTGAGAGCGAGAGAGAGAGAGAGAGAGAGAGAGAGAGAGAGAGAGAGAGAGAGAGAGAGAGAGAGAGAGACTGACATCGAGAGACACTGCGAGAGAGAGAGAGAGAGAGAGAGAGAGAGAGAGAGAGAGAGAGACAGACAGACAGACAGACAGACAGACAGACAGACAGACAGACAGATGTCTTGGTCCCTTGTCGCCAGAAAAAGTGCGAGCAGTACTGGCCGGAGGAGGGCTGCGAGGAGTACGGCGCCATCAGCGTGCAACTCTTGGACACCGACGAGTTACCGGACTTCACCGTCCGCTCCTTCCTCCTGTCCAAGGTCTGTATGTGGTCACACGCCACAAATAGGATCCAGCACTACCTCACTATAATCATTCCAAGTCTGTGATCACACGCCACAGATAGGACCTAGCACTACCATACTATATTCCAATCCATACCTGTGGTCACACGCCACAAATATGATCCAGCACTACCTCACTATAACCATTCCAAGTCTGTGGTCACACGCCACAAATAGGACCTAGCACTACCATACTATATTCCAATCCATGTCTGTGGTCACATGCCACAAATAGGATCTAGCACTACCACACTATATTCCATTCCATATCGGCGTTTGGAGGCCTACCAACAGGAGACAGCATTTCAAAATGGTCAGCAGGTCACTGATCCAAAGGACAACTCCCCACCAATCATTTCCATTGTTTTGGGGTGATTAGGTAAGATAAGATAAGATAACGTTGCTTATAGCCCAGCCGACCGCAAAGGGCCACATCAGGGCTGTCACCACGTTAAAATCAACTCACAAGTCAGTCATTCACACAATTCTTTAAAATACATCGAAAAACCATCCGAAAGTTTATTAAAAATCTTTCCACTGTAAAATCTCAGATCCGATGAAAAATGTTAATCTCTTTCAAGAACTCAAAGATGGCATCTGGTGGGACATCTCTGAACAAGGTTGGAATCTGCCGTAAAATGTTTGTGTCTCACATCGTGCAAGTCCCAGCACTCTAAAAGAATATGTTTCATTGTGAGTGGTACATGACATGGAATGCGCCACGGAGCTTCTTCACTCTTTAAAAGGTACGAATGGGTAAAATACGAATGGCCGGTGTGCAGCCGGCACAGAACTGTTTTTTACGACCACCAGACGTAGATGAGAGGAACTCCTTAAGGTTTGGACGGATCTGAAAAAGTTTGTTATCCGTCTGTGTATTCCAGTCCTCTTGCCAGAGGTCTCTAACATAATTGTTAATTTTGGGTTTCAGATCTGAACAGGGGATATATAATTATGTTGGACAATTTCTCTCTTGTGGCATTCTTGGCTAAACGATCAACCATTTCGTTCCCTCCGATGCCAACATGACCAGGAATCCAAGCCAAAATAATGTTGTAACCATCCACTTTCAACTTGGTCAAAAGTTCAAAAAAGTGTAAAAGTTCTGGGTGCTGAAGGTTGCGGCCAGCTATGGCCTCCAACGCTGACAGTGAATCTGACAGAACCAGAAAGTCCCTCTTCTTAGATTGTGAAATTATCTTCAATGCCAGAACCAGAGCAGTAAGTTCAGCAGAATAGACAGAAGCAATGTAAGGCCACACGCCACAATTAAGATTTGGCACTAAAACACTATATAATCCATGTAGGCGTTTTGAGGCCTACCATAAATTTGAGCTAGCATTTGAAATGTCAAGCAGA
>CM065726.1:81358208-81360708 GCA_033310375.1 Conus canariensis
AGCACTAGGAGTGTCCTTAAAGAAAGGACCATCAGAAACAATGCCCAGCACTAGGAGAGTCCTTAAAGAAAGGACCATCAGAAACAATGCCCCCCTAGGAGTGTCCTTAAAGAAAGGACCATCAGAAACAATGCCCAGCACTAGGAATGTCCTTAAAGAAAGGACCATCAGAAACAATGCCCAGCACTTGGAGTGTCCTTAAAGAAAGGACCAGCAGAAACCATGTTGACCATTATGATGTGTGTGTTTGTGTATGCGGTTGTGTGTGTGTGTGTGTGTGTGTGTGTGTGTGTGTGTGTGTGTGTGTGTGTGTGGTTGCTCACTGTCAGTTGTCATGGTTGTAGAGTTACACACGGAAGGACGGGCTAGTGGCCACGCAGATGATGATGATGATGATGATGATGATGATGATGATGTGTGCTGTGGTCACTGTCAGTTGTCATGGGTGCAGAGTTACACACGGAAGGACGGGCTAGTGGCCACGCAGATGCCCCTGCCCAACACCGTCACCGACTTCTGGCGACTGGTATACGACCACAACTGCCACACCATCGTCATGCTCAACGACCTGGATGATAAGGACGAGGTCAGTCACTTGGTGCTGAAAGACAGAAAGAACAGGAAGGAAGGAAGAAGAAGGAAGGAAGGAAGGGACATCATTAATGGGAGGGGAGGGGGTAAAGAGAGCAAAAGCAGAGCAGAGAAGAGAGAGAGAGAAAGGAAGGGAGGGAGGGAAAGAGAGGGGAGGAGGAAGAGGGGGTAGAGACAGAGAGAGAGAGAGAGAGAGAGAAGAGAGAGAGGAGAGAGAGTCTTGAACTTTTTAACGTAAAAACATGACGTCCTTACAAAATAATACAAAGACACAAACAAAAATATGTACTCAAACAATGTAGTTTGACTTACTCTACGTATAGTAGAAACTCACTTCGGTCATAGACCGTCTTCAGGACTGATGGCATCAAATGAAAGACAAATGAATACGTATAGACAATGATGTACAAAAACATATGCGTCAACGGACGAATACGTGTTTAAAGTGTGTGTGTGTGTGTGTGTGTGTGTGTGTGTGTGTGTGTGTGTGTGTGTGTGTGTGTGTGGGGGGCTGTGTGTGTGTGTGTGTGTGTGTGTGTGTGTGTGTGTGTGTTCAGTTCAGTTCAGTTCAGTGGTTTATTAAATGTCTTTTCATCGCCAGATGATATTACACACTTGTTTAAAAAAAAAAAACCCTTCACACTCAGCTTATCTAGTACTTTCAAACCCACGTCTGATATATGCATAGTTACATAAGTGAAGTATCCTGGTGGTACACAAAGTTGTTGATCTTTATAAAAATTTTGCAACCTGTGACTGCGTTATAACCATGGCAATTTCAGCAACATATGGACCATATAAGACAGTATTGACATTATCAAAGTTACTCATCTCAATACCTTTCTCCTGATAGAGCGAGGTCAACACTGAGCATTCAAACAAAAGATGACGCACAGAAATATTCTCTCTGCAGACACAAGTAATACCTTGAGAATATTAATCTAGCAATGTGCCTTGGGCACGATGGTAGAGTAGCCATTTTTTGACTAAAATTCTGTTTATGTATATATTTTTCCATAATTTGGATTCATTCACAAGAGGACAAATCTAAGGGGTTTTTTGATAAATTTTCAGCGTTTGTATTTGCTCCTTCTTTTGCAAGACTGTCTGCTATTCCATTCCACTTTATACCACAGTGAGATGGAACCCAACAAAAATCAATTCTGAACCTAGAATTATGAAACAATTCAGTAAATGTTTTATTTCATAAAGCAAATCTTTTCTAGCTTTGAAGTCACAACGCTCTAGTGATTGTAAAACAGATTTGGAATCAGCACACAGTAAGATTTTATAGAAAGCAATTGGTGTATCATATATGTACATCAAAGCCTTCAGTATTGCATATAATTCTGAGGTATAAGTTGAAACCCCATTTTATAACCATGTTGCAGATGGGGTGTGAAGATAAAGATGGTGGGATGGGGAAATTGGGGGAAGGTGGGTGGTGGGGGGTGTCGAGAGAGAGAGAAAGGGGTGAAGGAGAAGTTGGGGGGGAGGAAAGAATGGGCCAAGGGCTGGAAGGATTCCAATGAATGCTATGTAAGGCGTCTGGTGTACACATGCGTTTGTGTGCGTGGGCGTGCGTGCAGACGTGCGAGCAGTACTGGACCGAGGACACCTGTGGTGTGAGTTACGGCCCTTTCATCGTGGAAACCACGGCCCAGATCCGGTCAGACCCCAGCATCACGCTAAGGGACTTCACTCTCACCAACGGGAACATGGTACGGCAGCCACATACTGCCGTGCGCTTTTTCATTTGCCTTTGTTTGACTTTTTTCCAAATTTCATTTCATTTTAGTTTCATTCGTCTTCTCTTGTTTTAAATACCACATCATGTATTCTGTCATATTTAAATCCACATCATGTATTCTGTCATATTTAAATTCCACATCATGTATTCTTTTATATT
>CM065726.1:81363208-81385708 GCA_033310375.1 Conus canariensis
ATGTGGCATAGTTGTGTGTGTTGGGTGAAAGGAAAGGTGAATTATATATATGTGGCATAGTTGTGTGTGTGTGTGGATCGGGTGAAAGGAACGTTGAAGTGGAGAGGTGAGGGCTGGATAGCTGAGGACTTTCCATTCCCTGTACAGTGTGTGCATACGTGCGTGTGTGTACGTGCGAATGTGCGAGTGTGTGTGTGAGTGTGTGTGTGTGTGTGTGTGTGTGTGTGTGTGTGTGTGTGTGTGTGTGTGTGTGTGTGTCTCCAAAAAAGGATGTTCCAAGCTTACCTATATGGAGGTGACCTGTATTTGTTGCTGTTCGTCCATGTACTTGTTGGACTATATTCCAGATGGAAAAGGCTGCGCCAGTGTGGAATGAATGTTCATTTGTATCTGTTTATTTCTCCAGTTGTTGTTGCCGTGTCAATGTGTCCAGTACAGGCTATGTAGGCAAACTTGGAACATCCTTTACCTGTGGATGTTTCCTTGTTTGTTCTATGTGCTCTGTGCTGTCATATCTGCTAAGCGATTCGGTGTCGTAAGCAGCATTCGTTTGGAGGTGCGGGCCTGTATTCGTTTCATCACGGGACATGATTTAACCTGCTTGTTTGCTGTTGAGTGTTGACTGTTCCCTGCCTCATTGAAGATATCCGGACACATAGGAAGTTCATGGTTCTTGTTTACTGTTCCCTGCCTCATTGAAGATATCCGGACACATAGGAAGTTCATGGTTGTTTACTGTTCCCTGCCTCATTGAAGATATCCGGACACATACGAAGTTCATGGTTGTTGTTGACTGTTCCCTGCCTCATTGAAGATATCCTGACACATACGAAGTTCATGGTTGTTGTTGACTGTTCCCTGCCTCATTGAAGATATCCTGACACATATGAAGTTCATGGTTGTTGTTGAGTGTTTACTGTTCTCTGCCTCATTGAAGATATCCTGACATATAGGAAGTTCATGGTTGTTGTTTACTGTTCCCTGCCTCATTGAAGATATCCTGACACAGGAAGTTCATGGTTGTTGTTTACTGTTCCCTGCCTCATTGAAGATATCCTGACGCATAGGAAGTTCATGGTTGTTGTTGACTGTTCCCTGCCTCATTGAAGATATCCTGACACATAGGAAGTTCATGGTTGTTTACTGTTCCCTGCCTCATTGAAGATATCCGGACACATAGGAAGTTCATGGTTGCTGTTGAGTGTTTACTGTTCTCTGCCTCATTGAAGATATCCGGACACATAGGAAGTTCATGGTGTTGTTTACTGTTCCCTGCCTCATTGAAGATATCGGACACATACGAAGTTCATGGTTGTTGTTTACTGTTCCTGCCTCATTGAAGATATCCTGACACATACGAAGTTCATGGTTGTTGTTGACTGTTCCCTGCCTCATTGAAGATACCTGACACATAGGAAGTTCATGGTTGTTGTTGACTGTTTACAGTTCCCTGCCTCATTGAAGATATCCGGACACATAGGAAGTTCATGGTTGTTGTTGTTGGTGTTTTCCCAGGAATGGTGCCAGCCGTAGCGGTCTGCTATGCGCCGTGATGTACATCTTGGAGAGGCTGCGCAAGGAGAAGGAGGTGGACGTCTTTCAGGCCGTTAAGCAGATGAGGCTCAACCGGACCCAGTTCATCGACAACATGGTAAAAAAGCAGTTCTTCAACCTTCTGGGAGGTAGATCCTTGGGCAACACCCTCACCGCACACTTTTTGGTAAAAACAGACAGACATTACACTCTCACACGCACACACGAGTGCATGTAGTGGAAGTGGTGTGTGTGTGTGTGTGTGTGTGTGTGTGTGTGTGGTGTGTGTGTGTGTGTGTCCGCGCGTGCTGCCCTCAAACGCACACACATATGCAAACACACACACACACACGCGCGCGCGCGCGCGCACACACACACACACACAGGCACACACACACACCGTTCAATTCAATGGCATCTCCTCCATGAACAATGATGGTGAAGTTAGGTGGGATTTTTTTTTGTTTGTTTTGTTTCGTTTCTTGTTCACACCCACACCTAATCGACGCTCGTACCTTTTTTCAGGAGCAGTACAAGTTCTGTCACGATGTTCTGCTGGAGTTCCTCTCCAAACCTGATCATATTTCTCCTCTGCAGTCGTGACAACAGTCCCTCCCCCCCCCCCCCCCCGCCCCCCTCCCTTCTTCAGCACGTCTTGGTGCCAGAGCCACCAACAGCCCGACTGCAATCCACTCACCCCATCGACCCCCTCCACCCACTCACCCCCCCCCCCCCCCCCCCCCCCCCCCCCACCCCACCTCCCCTCAGCCGCCTCAGCTGTGAAAGGATGACACGACAGTGCAGCAGTTTAACGGTGTTTCCGTACCATGCTGAACTCCGAGCACGGCTGGGAGGAGTTGCTGCCCAGCGTGGATACTGACTTTGGATACAGAAGAAGATAACGACCACAAGGTGTCCTGAACACAAGGCGACAGACAGATGATAAACAAACGAAAAGAACGTTCTAACCATGTGCAACAATAACGGGTTTTTTTAACCATTCATTTGCCAAACAGATCAAATTCTTTTGTAAAAATTGACCAATTTTGTCTTTTGTAGATGTCATGAGTGACAGCCAGAGGAAAGTTAGTTCCAAAAAGGGAGGCGACTGCAGGTGAAAATGGAAACAGATTGGAAGAATAATTCTTAAGTGAGTCCACTACAGAACAAGGACGAACAAGTGACAAGACAAAACACGACGCGTTTCGACCTCCGTGGTCTTCTTCAGGCTAAGATAAACAAAGGTTCAGGACGATGAAAAACGAGGAACGAGCGATCACTTATCTATCTTCTCATTATTATCAGGTGCAAGATGGGCGTTGAAAACTGCGCACATAAATACATCACAGAGGGTTGTCAGCATTGGGGAACCATAGTAAAATATAATACAGCAGAGAAACACACCCAGCAATGAAACAAGCAAGTATCTTTGGTGTGTGGGTGTTCTTTTTTTTTTTTTTTTTGGTTGCTTTTTTTTCTCCTTCAAAGAGTTTATAATCATTTCCATTATCATGCCCCGATTCATGAATAGTGTCTTGTGTTCATGCGCCAGTTTCCATGCTGACATAGTTTAATGGATCAAAAGGAAAAACAAAAGAATTAGAATACATGTTGTTTGCTAATTCATACCTGCCCAGTGTTATGACCCTTCCTGGTGTGTGGTCAGTCCTCGTTGACCAGAATGCCGTTTAAGTATTAAAGGGAGCTAAACCTTTCTCATTCCCTACTCTCTTCTTAACCTGATTGAGTCGCTTCCCTTGACTGATCCTTTTTGGGGGAGGTGACTAACGTGACCCGTGTGACTCCAGTCTTCCTCTCTTTCTCTCTGAAGAAGCACGTGATGCTTTAGACTCGCTATACCTTTTAATATTTCAAGAGGAGGATTGGAAAAAAAAAAACAACATGATTGGTTTGTTGTCTGTTGAAATCCTCGCATCCCACGATGGGCCTTAGCTGCAGTGCTCACCCCCCACCCCTCCACTCCCTCCATTCTTTCATTTTCTCCCCCACCCTTTCCTGTGACATGGTGTCGCCATCGCCATGGTGACGTTATGATTCTCAGTCGCCGTGACTGATGTTGTTCTTGTTCGCGATTGTGATGATTTTTTTTTTTTTTTTGGGGGGGGGGGAGGGGGGTTCAATGAAGTGCTTCGGATGTCTTTGGTTATTTTTGTGCTTGCAGAGATCTTGTTTGTGCTCATTGTATATGTACCGTACTCAGTTTTGTGTCTTGTGCATGTAAATACATTCGTAGTGATGATTCTCGTCTGAACTCCTGTCTAAACATGCATGATCATCTCACTCCTGTCTAAACATGCATGATCATCTCACTCCTGTTGAAAAATGCATGATCATCTTACTCCTGTCTTACAAAATGCGTCTGTGCCAAAGTGCATATTCCGGTCCAAGGGACTTTGCTGATGTGTCCAATGGGGTTGTCGACAGACATTGTGCCTGTTATATTTTGATACAGACTTATGTAACATTGGGGGGGGGATGATGTTATAGTGACTGAAACGATTTCAGCCAAGCCCTAAGCTTAGAACAACCCTTTCATGAAGGAAGATATAGTGATTGAAACGATTTCAGCCAAGCCCTAACCCAAGGACAACCTTTTCATGAAGGAAAGAGGTCACACCAACATCATCGTCACAGTTCTAACCCTCCATGACCACACAGCCCATTATCATGACTGTCCGTGACTCCTGTCACAGGGACGTTGATTGGCACACACATGATTGTCATGTGTCCTGTCACAGTGACGTTGATTGGCACACACATGACTGTCATGCATCCTGTCACAGTGACGTTGATTGGCACACACACATGACTGTCATGTGTCCTGTCACAGTGACGTTGATTGGCACACACATGACTGTCATGTGTCCTGTCACAGTGACGTTGATTGGCACACACACATGACTGTCATGTGTCCTGTCACAGTGACATTAATTGGCACACACATGACTGTCATGTGTCCTGTCACAGTGACGTTGATTAGCACACACATGACTGTCATGTGTCCTGTCACAGTGACGTTGATTGGCACACACATGACTGTCATGTGTCCTGCCACAGTGACGTTGATTGGCACACACACACATGACTGTCATGTGTCCTGTCACAGTGACGTTGATTGGCACACACATGACTGTCATGTGTCCTGTCACAGTGACGTTGATTGGCACACACATGACTGTCATGTGTCCTGTCACAGTGACGTTGATTGGCACACACATGACTGTCATGTGTTCTGTCACAGGGACGTTGATTGGCACACACATGACTGTCATGTGTTCTGTCACAGTAACATTAATTGGCACACACATGACTGTCATGTGTCCTGTCACAGTGACATTAATTGGCACACACATGACTGTCATATGTCCTGTCACAGTGACGTTGATTGGCACACACATGACTGTCATGTGTCCTGTCACAGTGACGTTGATTGGCACACACATGACTGTCATGTGTCCTGTCACAGTGACATTGATTGGCACACACACACCTTGGACATGATGGGTCATCAAACATTGGTCACGTCAAAGCAGACGGTGTTCTGTTCACTGACCACGCCTACAATCCCTACATGTGTGACCACGCCTACAATCCCTACATGTGTGACCACGCCTACAATCCCTACATGTATGACCACGCCTACAATCCCTACATGTGTGACCATGCCTACAACCCCTACATATCTGACCACGCCTACAATCCCTACATGTCTGACCATGCCTACAACCCCTACATATCTGACCACGCCTACAATCCCTATCCTACATGTGTGACCACGCCTACAATCCCTACATGTGTGACCACGCCTACAATCCCTATCCTACATGTGTGACCACGCCTACAATCCCTACATGTGTGACCACGCCTACAATCCCTACATGTGTGACCACACCTACAATCCCTACATGTGTGACCACGCCTACAATCCCTACATGTGTGACCACGCCTACAATCCCTACATGTGTGACCACGCCTACAATCCCTACATGTGTGACCACGCCTACAATCCCTACATGTGTGACCACGCCTACAATCCCTACATGTGTGACCACACCTACAATCCCTACATGTGTGACCACGCCTACAATCCCTACATGTGTGACCACGCCTACAATCCCTACATGTGTGACCACGCCTACAATCCCTACATGTGTGACCACGCCTACAATCCCTACATGTCTGCCACCAGGAATTCCCGCCAGCCTGTTCAAGAACCTGACATGGAGAGTTGGTCCGCTACCAATCATTGATACCAATTCCTCATGAACAACATAGTAGAAAGAAACTCGTGGAGAGCGTGGCAGCAGAGAGTCCTCAGAAGAGAAGCCCCCTTCAAGCAAGTGTTTCGGCCCTTATCTCCTGACACTCTAGGGGGGTTGGGCCACACCCGGTTCATGACTCCGGATGTCCCTCTGCTGCCCCTTTTTTTCCCATCTTGGGACGAGCCATGGCTGGGATTCGAACCCATGACCCTCTGGACATGCTCATTTTCCACTTAATGACTCGCGCTTTAACCACTGAGCCACAGGGACACCTGATATTTGTAGGGAAATTAAGCCTTATGAAGTTCACTTTTGTTCCTCCTTGACCAGATCCAGCTTGAACACCTCTCTGCCGCTTCTGCCATTGCTTTCAGGGCTCTGGTTTTTTCCTTCCCTGCAACTGAGAGCTGTTTCATGAGGCTGTATGCAGACGTTCCTACAAACCCCCTAGCTCCGATTTCTGCAGTGAGGACTTTGACCTGATAGCCTTCTCTCCTCAGGCTGTTTGCCAGATCAGCATACTTTTCAGTCTTGTAGATTTGAGCTGCCTCCATTCTGTTCTCATATGGCACCGTGAGCTCGATCATGATCAGCTGCTTGGTTGACTTAGAGTGGACTACTATGTCTGGTCTCATGCCACTCTTGCTGATGATCTCTGGGTGACTCTTCCATTCTGGGAGGTCTGCAGTGCACTCCCAGTCATCTGCCCCGTCCAGCAGACTCTGCCTGCATGTTTCGAGTGGCACTGTTGTTCTTGGCCATGATTTGCTGCCTCCTGCCGTGAAGAATGTTGCGGGTGCTTTTGGAGTCCTGATTTTCCCTTTTGTGGTGTTGGTACTAGCCCAGACTACTTGTACAATTTCTTTGAGCACTTGGTTGTGCCTCCATGTGTACCTTCCTTGAGCCAGGGCTACTTTACATGAGCTTAGGACATGCTCCACTGTTTGTTTTTCATGGCAGAGGGGGCATGCAGGATCGTCTGTTTTCCCCCACTTCACCAGGTTTGCATTTGAGGGCAGAAGGTCATATGCAGATCTGAGAATGAAGCTGATCCTGAGAGGGGCCATGTGCCAAATGTCATTCCAAGTGAGACTTCTTTGGAGTGCATTCTCCCACGTTGTCCATTGCCCTTGCTGGCTCTGCTGGACTGCTTTTTGGAGTCTTTTTTGGTCTTCTTCTTTTCTCATCTCCTGAATCATCATGTCTCTTTTGGCTTTTCCTTTGGCCTTTGACCACCATTCAGTTTTGGTCACCCCCAGTCCCTGTCTGTTGGTCTGTGTGTGTCCTGTTATTTCTCTGATCTTGAGACTTTCTTTTGCAGAATCCATCGCCTCTTGAACTTTCCATTTTCTGCCTGTCTTCAGCTGGGGCTTAATTGCTTCTACCACCTTGTCTCCTGAGTCCTCCAGCATGCTTTGAAGTCTGATCTTCCCTGCTTTGTATTCCTCCAGGATGGATTTCAGGGGTAGTTTCAGCTTTGCTTGGCGACAGTACAGCGCTATGTCAGTCAGACAGGGTGGGACACCAAGCCATTTCCTTGTGAACTTGTTGATTTTGGCTTCCATTGCCTCCACTATGCTGGTGCAGATGTCGTATATCATCAGAGGCCATAGCAGCTTTGGTATCAGCATGAACTGCAGACACCAGACCTTGTATTTGCCAGGGAGCCCACACTGGTCAATGGTCTCCAAGCCTTCCTCCGCCATCTGTTTGGTTTCTTTTGCTCTTTGTGTGTCTTTCAGCGTATCATCATACCATCTTCCAAGGCTCTTGACTGGTTCTTCTGTGACTGTTGGAATGGCCTGGTTGGCAACACTGAAGACCACAGATCCGGCCACTTTTCCTTTCCTCAGTGAGAGACTCCGTGATTTCTTTGGCTTGAACTTCATTCTGGATGAGGCAACTATGTCGTCCAGCCTCTCCAGCACATGACGTGTCTCGTCTTCTCTGGATGAAATCACTGTAGTGTCATCCATGAAGGCCTTGAGAGGAGGCATCTTGTATCCATCGCCAAGGTCTGTTTGTCTCGCGTTGTTTGTTGCTGCTTTCAAGATGAGTTCCATTGCCAGCACGAACAGTATTGGGGAAATTGCACAGCCCATTGCAATACCCACTTCCAAGTTGATCCAGTCTGTTGTGTACTCCTTGGTAGAGAACCGCATTGAGAAGCCATTGAAGTACTTCTTGAGCATGTCGCGGATGTTCTTTGGCACATGGTACATCTCAAGAGCCAACTGTATCATCTCATGGGGCACAGATCCATATGCGTTTGCCAGATCAAGCCACACTACGTCCAGGTCTCTCTTTTCTGTTTTTGCTTTTTGGATTGCGTCCCAGATCATTGTGGCGTGTTCTACACAGCCCGCCACGCCTGGGATGCCACCTTTCTGGACTGACACATCCAAGTACTTGTTTTCCATCAGGTACTTGGTCAGCCTTGCTGCCATGACAGAGAAGAAGATTTTCCCTTCGACGTTCAGTAGTGATATTGGCCTGAACTGGCTAATGTCACTTGAGTTTTGCTCTTTGGGGATGTACACACCATCTGCCGTCATCCACTGGCCGCTGATCTTCTGGTTTCTCCAAGCCGATCGCAGCAGCCTGTGGAGCCACTCCAGCACCTTGGGACATTTCTTGTAAAGCTGGTAAGGTATTCCGTTTGGCCCTGGTGATGATTTGGCTCTGGCTTTGTCGACCACCTTCTTGATTTCCGCCAACGTTGGAGGCTTGCCATTGAACTGTTCCTCAGGGTTGGTTGGCCACACCAGACCTTGAATGTCGAGTGGTGCTTTGCTCTGTGGGTCAGAGTATGTTTTCCTCAGATGCTGCTCAAGAACTCCTTTGTCCACACTTAGGGTCCCAGATTTTGGCTGCTCAAACAGTGTTCTGGCAAACTGGAAGGGGTCTCTGAAGAAACGCTCTTGTGTCTTCTTCTTTTTGCTCTTCCTCTTCCTCGCAGATTCCGCTTTGCTGAGGGCACTGTGTTTTTCTTTCAGGTCTTTCCAGAGTTTTTCCAAGCCTTGTTTTTCAGCTGGCAGTGCGGTCTTCATTTGCATCTTGAGGTTTTTCTTTTGGACCCTGATCTTGTCCATCTTTTCTTGGCGTCTGGATTTCTTTGGAGGTGTTTTCTCTTTGGGTAGTTTTGCTCCATAGGCGTCTCTACATGTGGCATACACAATGTCCCCATATGTGGCTAGTTTGTGTTCCAGGGTGCTTTTCCCTATCAGTGCATCGAGTCTTTGGACGATTTTTGCATCCAGTTTCTCCCAATCTTCAGTTTCGTTTGCTCGTGGCAGGTTGAGTTTCAGGCGCCTGGCATCGAGGGCCTGTGCAAATTCCTCATCCGAACCAACAGCGTGGATGTCCTTGGCACTGTGGTTTAAATCCTGGCCTTGGTCTTCCGACGTCTTATCTGCTGATGCAGTGCGCTGCTGCTCATTCAGATGAGTCTTCACACATCCCATCTTTGTTCTGTGGATCTTCATGCCACGGGTGGTAGCGAAACGCTTTCCACAGACACATGGATATTCCATATAAACATAATCTGTAGCCCAACCGAACATACCGAAAAAACAATGCAACAACTGCTTAAAAAAAAAAAAAGAAGTGTAGTATTGTTATGGTCAAATTGCTATCATAGTATAAATACTGCATGCATTTGTTACAGGAGGAGTGTGATTGCTTTTAAATGCTATGTATTCATAGTAAGTCCATAGGAAAACTCATAAATACATTGCAAAAAAAAAAACGGTGTATAAAATAATGGACTGGTGATGTTTCAGAATCATTTTAAAGTGTTCAGCCAACAGAATGGGAACGATTCCGTTCAGTGGTTATTTTAACGTCTGTTCACAAAGAACACTTCTCCTTCAAATGGTAGAATCTACACACTTCACTAAGAACACTTCTCCTTGACATGGTAGAATCTACACACTCCACTAAGAACACTTCTCCTTCACATATTAGAATCTACACACTCCACTAAGAACACTTCTCCTTCACATGGTAGAATCTACACACTCTACTAAGAACGCTTCTTCACATGTTAGAATCTACACACTCCACTAAGAACACTTCTCCTTCACATGTTAGAATTTACACACTCCACTAAGAGCACTTCTCCTTCAAATGTTAGAATCTACACACTCCACTAAGAACACTTCTCCTTCACATGTTAGAATTTGCACACTCCACTAAGAACACTTCTCCTTCAAATGTTAGAATCTACACACTCCACTAAGAACACTTCTGAAATACTTTTTGAAAAAAAAACACAACAGCCTGCGCAGCTTTGACTGGGCAATAACATGTGTGATGTCCGTAACACAGTTATCATATAAAATATAGTCAATGCTTTCAAAATATGCAGAATTTATACCTTTTTAATTTGTATTGGCCTTTGACAATTGGACAGTCTAGTAGTATATGATGGACAAAACTTTTTTCTTCTGACATATACACCTAACAGAAAAGACTGTTGTGGTCCATGTCTTTAACCTAATTTGATGGATGATCTGTGCTATCTATCTTGGGCAGGAATGGGACAGATTTTAGTTCAAAATAAAACAGACTGGAAACGCATTTGGCACAAAGCTATATTGCTCTCTCAGGTATTACATTTGGCACCAACCGTCATTGCTTCAATGCCTGCGGCAGTCAAAGCTACCGACTTCTACTCGTTTGCCAGTTCATTCACTTGAAATGATTGCGATCATATTGAATTGAGCACAAACGTATCTCATAATACAGGTGTGGGTTTTTCATTGCATGTTAAGGATACCAGAGTTTAGAACTTGAAATTGCTGACTATTACATTGTATGATGTCTTTTATACAAGAAATTCAAATCATTAGTAGATACTGTTTTCCTTGTAAATATATAGCATGCGCTTTTTTTTTCTTTAAGTGCTCCCTCTCTGTTCCCCTGTCTCTATGTTAACTTGCTACAACTCTCTAAGTCCACCTTTCCCCCCCCCCCACCCCCCCCCCACCCCCCGCCCCCTCTCTTTTTCTTGCGTTTGTACCCCATACCCCTTCCTACTTCTCTCCCACTCCCATTTCTTTCCCCAGACCGCTCTTCCCTACTGTCCTCTCTACCCCCCACCACTCCCTGTTGTTTCTCCCAACTTCTCACTATCCTTACCTCTCCCCACACTTCTCTCTTTAAGTTCTCCCTACTGCCCCTCCTTCCCTTTCCTCTCCCCCCCCCTCCCACTTTCTGTCCCCTGCCCCTCACGTCTGGTGTGCTGTCTGTTGTGCGTCTGTCTGTCAGTCTGTCTGTCTGTCTGTCTGTCTGTCTCTCTCTCTCTCTCTCTCTCTCTCTCTCTCTCTCTCTGTCTCTCTCTCTCCCCTAGCTCTTCCCTCTCTCTCTTACTTTCCTTTTTTCTCTCTCTATTCCTCTGTCTTTCCTACTCTTCTTTTCTTGTGTTTCCCGTAGCTTACTTCCCTTCCACCATTGTCCTTTCTCAAGGCACTGGAACTGTGGTGAACTGTTTTTTAAAAAAAAGTGTGAACGGAAACTGCTAGGCCTATGTGCAATTCCATCATTAAAGTCCCCTGAGGAGGACCAAACAGGTCGAAATATTGGGAAAAATTCAACGTGGTTGTTGTTCAGTTCTTTGTTTGGATGTTCGTGTGTGTATATATATTTTCCGCAGTTTTGAATACTGTTAGTATCATTGTTTAGGTGTGTGTGTGTGTGTGTGTGTGTGTGTGTGTGTGTGTGTGTGTGTGTGTGTGTGTGTTGTGTCCTTTGTGATTTTGTTTGTGTGTTTTTCCTTGGTCTGCCACAATGTGTTCCCTAGGCATGTATGAAGTCTGGAAAAAAGCTGGCTTCACTTGTTTCTGTTCACAACTAGTGCAGCGTTGAAGTGTTGAATAAAAAACAAGTCTATCATTCTGTATTGGTTGTGAACATGCATGAATGTGAGCACGTCTCTCTCTCTCTCTCTCTCTCTCTCTCTCTCTCTCTCTTCTCTCTGTCTCTACTCTACTCTCATGACTTCCCGTGTTAGAGAGGAACAGTTGAAATGAAATGTTATAAACCTAAGTTCGTTACTTTTGTTATCGCCAAATGTGCATCCTTCTTTTTGAATTTTTTCCATATAAATCATTCATTTTTAATAGCATAAACAATTTCATGTTACGTGTCTCATGTGGATAGGCTGGAGGCCTCACATTAAAGTCACGAGTCACGAGTGACTTCCCCTGTCTGGCTGCCAGCAAGTCGAACTTTCTTCAGCTCCGGTAAAATTTTGTCTAATTTTACCAACTTCCAAGATGCCGGTTGAAGGTCTACCATCGAGTGTAGAAAAGATGCTGAACGCCGCGCTGCGAGATATGGTGTAACCATCTTTCAAAATCGAAGGTAGAGAAAATCAGACTGTTGTCGTTCTTAGGCTAAAAACAATTTCCGACCATTCCCCTGCCATGAAAGCCCAAACGCAAACTGCTCTGTTCAGGAGAAAATGTGCATCACAGATCAACAGGGACAGGAGAAGGGCCGAGGAACACAGGAATATAAAGGTGAGTGAACTTGTTTTTACCCCGTCTAGTCTGTTCCTACCAACCCCACCCAGTTTGTTCTACAAAACCGACAAGAGTGAAAACAAGAATGGAGTGTCCTGTGCAGACATCGGTCAGTTTTCCGACCATCCCCCCTCGCCTGTACCTTTGTCTACACCACGTGCACAGTCCGGCAATGGAACACAGCACATCGACTTGGCACAGTGTGACATAGACAGTGAAACAGTAACTGTTCTACCCAAATTAGAATTCTCATATGACATTGGTGTAGACAAAGTTTTAGTGATGAGTGTGTAGAGTTTTCTGAAGTAGGATGTGAACACATTCCGTCGGTAACTACAACACACACTTTCACACAACATGACGCTGAAGCCTTCGTTGCAGAGGGAAATCTGTATATGACAGACCGTGGTTGTGATGATGGAGATTCCTCTGATGTTAATGAGTCACCCGCAGGCAATTCAGACATTACCACAATAAGAGACATTGTGTCGTATTTAGAAGAAATGTCAAGGAAAATGGATGACAGCTTCTGTGCCTTGAAGGAAGAGGTGAAAGGCAGCGCAACACACAGCACAGGGGGTGAAAACGGAAAACTTGGCTCTCCACCGTGACAGCTGCGCTCTCGCATCTGTTCATAAACATTGTTTGGAAATTCTGGTTGACTTTATTTATGTTCGATGTCGAGAACTGAATTCTGTGCTTTTCCGTGATCTGGACTCCTCATCACGATGAACTTTCTTGTAATGTTTTCAGTCATGTTTACTTCTGATTTTTCTTTATGCACAGTCCCTATCCCCTCCGTCTCCCCTTGTGAATGGCTTTGTAAAGCTTACATAATCATTCATTCATTCATTCATTCATTCATTCATTCATTCATTCATCTTCTCTCTCTGTCTGTCTGTCTGTCTGTCTGTCTGTCTGTCTGTCTCTCTCTCTCTCTCTCTCTCTCTCTCTCTCTCTCTCTCTGCGCGCGCGCGCGCGTGTGTGTGTTTTAACCCAAATTTCAGAATCCCACACGGAACACATATGAACTGCTTTTTTGTTGTTTTTTTGTTGTGTTTTTTTTGCAAAAGTATGGTGGGTGCATACAAGCCTCAGGAGAGTAGAGAAACATTTGTGACATTTGTGAACCCTAGAATAAAACTTTTTTTGTAGGCGGAGAGATATTAGCCCCCCCCCCCCCCCCCCCAATGCCCTCTCCCCCTCCTTTTTTACCTTTCCCAACAACGATAGCCCTTTGATCACTTCCATTCCTTTCTAACCATTATAATCATTACCACCACCACCACCCCACATTATTATCATTACCCACTCCCCCACATTATCATTACCCACACCCCCACATTATTATCATTACCCACACACCCCACATTATTATCATTACCCCACAACACCCCACATTATTATCATTACCCACAACCCCCAATTATCTATACCCACACACCCCACATTTTATCTTACCCACACACCCACACTTATTATCATTACCCCACCCACCCACATTATATCATACCCACACACCCCATAATTATCATTACCCACACCCCCACATTATTTCATTACCCACACACCCACATTATTACATTACCCACACCCCACATTGTTATCATTACCCCACACACCCCCATATAATTATCATCCCACACACCCACATAATTTCATTACCACCATCCCCCACATTATTACCATTACCCACACACCCCACATTCTATCATTACCCACCCCCCACATTATTATCATTACCACCACCCCCACATTATTATTACCATTACCCACACCCCCACATTTTATCATTACCCCACCACCCCATTATTATCATTACCACACACCCCCACATTTATTATCATTACACCACCCCCACATTATTATCATTACCACACCCCACATTATATCATTACCCACACACCCCACATTATATCATTACCACACCCCCACTTTAATTACACTTACACACCCCCACATTATTATCATTACCACCACCCCCCACATTATTATCATTACACCCACCCCCACATTTTTCATCATTACCCACAGCCCCCACATTATTATCATTACCCACACCCCCACATTATTCACATTACCCCCACCCCACATTATGTCATTACCCACAGCCCCCACTTATTATCATTACCCACACCCCACATTATTATCATTACCACCATCCCTACATAATAATTACTCACACACCACCACATTATTATCATTACCCACACCCACATATTATTATCATTTCCACCACCCCTACATTATATCATTACCACTATCCCCACATTATTATCATTACCCACACCCACAATTATCATCATTTCCACCACCCCCACATTATATCATTACCACCACCCCACATTATTATCATTACCACCACCCATAATCACCCCACATTATTATCATTACACCACCACCGCATTATCATCATTACCACCCCACCCACATAATTTAATCCATTACATACCACCACAAATCATACCCCACAATTATTATCATTACACCACCACCACCACCACCACATTTTTATCATTACCACCACCACCACCACCACCACCACCACCACATTATTATCATTACCGCCACCACCACATTATTATCATTACACACACCCACCCACATTACTATCATTACTACCACCCCCACATTATTATCATTACCCACACTCCATATTATCATTACCCCCACCCCCACATTATTATCATTACCACCACACCCACATTATTATCATTACCCACACACACCCCACATTATTATCATTACCACCACACCCACATTATTATCATTACCACCACCCACATTATTATCATTACCCACACACACCCACATTATTATCATTACCACACACACACACGCACACACACACACACACACACACACACACACACACACACACACACATTATTATCATTACCACCACCCCTACATTATTATCATTACCATCACCCCCACATTATTATCATTACCACCACCCCCATATTATTACCATTACCACCACCCCCATATTATTATCATTACCACCACCACCCCCCACACACACATTATTATCATTACCCCCACCCCCCACATTATTATCATTACCCCCACCCCCATATTATCATCATTACCCACACACCCACATTATTATCATTACCACCACCCCCCATATTATTATTATTATTATTACCACAACCCCCACATTATTATCATTACCCACGCACCCACATTATTATCATTACCCACACACCCACATTATTATCATTACCCACACAGAGCGCACAGAACAAACAAGGAAACATCAAGTGGATGTTTCCTTGTTTGTTCTGTGTGCTCTGTGCTGCATATCTGCTAGGTGATTCGGTGTCGTAAGCAGCATTCCTTTGGAGTTATGGGCGTGTATTTGTTTTCTTGTGGGAGCAAGAGTTACCCTCCTTCTTTGTTGTTTATTGTTTACTGTTCCCTGCCTCATTTCATATTTCCAAATTCAGAGTCAGGACAGAAGATGGCTACAGTGACTGGTTTGAAGTTGTCACCGGGGTAAGGCAAGGTTGTATCCTCTCCCCTCCCTCTTTGCACTTGCCATTGACTGGGTTCTGAAACACGCAACCCAAGGAAAGGGAATCAAGTGGACAGAAGGAAACAGCCTCTCAGATCTGGATTTTGCCGATGACATTGACACTCTTGCAAGCACTACTCAAGATCTGCAGGTGCTTGTAGACTATATCATTAAGTTTGCAGGCAACACTGGCCTCATTATCAGTGCCGAAACGACTAAAAATATGCTGACCGGTAAACACCAGGGGCCAGCAGACGTTCACATCGACCAAATTACTGACAATTATGGTTTATGTTCAGTAGCAACAATGCATCAGTAACAGCAGTACGCACGTGTGTTGTGTGCGTGTGTGTGTGTGTGTGTGTGCGTGTGTGTGTGTGTGTGTGTGTGTGTGTGTGTGTGTGTGTAAGACAGAGACAGAGAGAAGTTGTAACATACATGTATGTAGAACATGAACACACTATACTGGTAAGGTACAGAGACAGAGACAGAGAGAAGTTGTAACATACCTGTATGTAGAACATTAACACACTATACTGGTAAGGGTGGTAATCATACAACAACAATGCATCAATAATATCAACATATGTCAAATAGCGGTCATAAAATCAATAATCATAACACTTGTTTCTCACCATGTGTGTGTATGCGTGTGTGTGCGCGCGCGCATATGTGTGTGTGCGTGTGCGTGTGCATGTGTGTGTGAGAGTGAGAGACGAGAGAGAGAGAGAGAACAGAGAGAGAGAGAGGGAGAGAGAGAAGGAGAGAGTGATGGATGTCCTCATAACCCTTCCCTCTTCTTTTTGCAACAATTGATATATTGCCCAAAACTAGAATCATTAATTAAGTGAAATAAAAAGCAGCAATAAGAGAGACAGACAGACAGACAGAGACAGACAGACAGAAAGACAGAGAGAGTTAAGCGCACGTTAACTTGCTTTAAGGCATACTTCGTGCTTCGCAACTCGAGCAGAGGAGGGATGAAGAGAGAGAGAGAGAGAGAGAGAGAGAGAGAGAGAGAGAGGAGAGAGAGTGAAGAGAGAGAGTAGAGAAAGAGTAGTTAGAGAGTGTGGAGAGAGAGTGTGTGGAGAGAGAGAGAGAGTGGACAGAGAGTGGAGAATGAGAGAGAGAGAGAGAGAGAGAGAGAGAGAGAGAGAGAGAGAGAGAGAGAGAGAGAATGACAGGAAGAGAGTGAGAATGACTGAATGAAAGAGAGGGGGAGGGGAGAGAGGGAGAGAGAGAGAGAAAAAGAGAGAATGAAATAGAGAGAGAGGAAGGAAGATGCAGAGAGAGAATGAAAGAGAGAGAGTGGAGAGAGAGAACGAAGGGAAGAGAGAGAGAGAGAGAGAGAGAGAGAGAGAGAGAGAGAGGAGAGAGAGAGAACTAAAGAGAGAGGGAGTGCAGAGAGAGCCAGAGAGAGAATGGAGAGAGAGAGAGACAGAGAGAGGGAGTGGGGAGAGAAAGAGACTGACAGACAGAGACAGACGGAGAGACTAAGAACGGTAGAGAAGCAGAGTACTGAGGTGTGACGAGGCAGAGAAGAAAAAAGGAAAGAAGAAGAAAGGAGAGGGAGGGGAGGGGAAGAGGGGTGCGGGAGGAGAGGAAGCATCTCTGTCAGTCTCCAACACCTACACAGGAGTGTCGTTTATCAGTGGCTCCCTGTGTGTGTGTGTGTGTGTGTGTGTGTGTGTGTGTGTAGATGGCTGGTCTTCAGAGCTGATACTGTGTCGTTTGCCCCAGTGCTGTCGCCTTGCTACTCGACAGTTGCTGCTGCGTGATTTGCTGATGAAAGTCGCGTTACGATCAGAGGAACTTCTCTCGTCATTCAAGCCAGTGCGCAGACGAGAGCTGCGCGAGGTTAGAGCGTGCGAGTCTGTGAACTATTCCCTCACGTGTATGTAACCACGTGTGTGTTTCTGACACTGCTAGACACAGAGTTTAGTTGGATGAAACAGGGCTTTTGTCAGACACGATCTTTGTCGCTGATATCAAAACTGATATGAGAAAAAAAAAATGTAAGACCTCAGTAATTTTTTTTTTTTTTAATGCAAATCCAGAATCAGTTGAAGAACTTGCTGATGAGGCTTTGGAAGTGTCGGCAGCCAGGGAATATTGCTGACTGACAGACTGATTTGTGACCGACTTCTTCAGATAAGGACAAAGCTTGCTGCATCAGGCATCACACAGAGAAAGAGTTGTGTGTAGTGGAACCACACGTGATCGGAATAATAGATAAACATCAGGCATCAGACAGAGAAAGAGTTGTGTGTAGTGGAACTACACGTGGTCGGAATAATAGATAAACACCAGGCATCGCACAGAGATAGAGTTGTGTGTAGGGGAACTACACAAGATCAGAATAATAGATAAACGTGATTTCCGTGAGGTGAGAAACGACGAGTGACTTGTCAGCATTCATCGATTTGTGACTGAAGGTGAGTGTCTGTCGATTCATTTTTTCCCCTTTGTCTTGATTGCGTGGCTAGCTTTTGATGCCTGGCTTGTCGGCAAGGGGGGGGGGGGGGGGGGGGGGGGGGGGGAAGGGGGGGGGGGTTGATGACTGGTTGCCTTATTCGTTAAACGTTGAAATTGGATGGATGATTGCCTATGAGAAAAAAAGTGTGTGTGTGTGCATGTGCGCGCGCGCGCGCGCGCGCGCGCGTGTGTGTGTGTGTGTGTGTGCGCGTGTGTATGTGAGTGTGAGTGAGTGTGTGTGTGTGTGTGTGTGTGGTGTGTGTGTGTGTGTGTGTGTGTGTGTGTGTGTGTAGGAGTGGCAGAGAGGGGAGAGGGAGACAGACAGACAGACAGACCGACCGAGAAAATGATTTCCCATGAGAAAAATTGTGTGTGTGTGTGTTTGTTTGTATGTGTGTGTGTGTGTGTGTGTGTGTGTGTGTGTGGTGTGTGTGAAAGAGAGACGGACAGACAGAGAGACAGCAAACAAATGAACAAACGTGTGTGTGTTGTGTGTGTGTGTGTGTGTGTGTGTGTGTGTGTGTGTGAAAGAGAGAGAGAGAGAGAGAGAGAGAGAGAGAGAGAACAAACAAAGAAACAGACAATTTTTAATTAAGGGGGGGGGGGAGGGGAGGAAGGGGGGGGGGAACGGGACAAAATAGGAACAGGTCGACTTGTCAACATCGGGTTCTGTATTAAAGAAATTAAGAAGAAAACACAAAACCAGTTCTTTTCGGATATTGTAAAATACATAAGTTGACAGAAAGAGGAAAATCGTTATACAAACAAGCCATTGACAATAGCTACACTGAGAGAGACACAGAGAGAGAGAACGAACGAACAAACGAATTTCATTGCATTAAGCTGTACAGCTCCTTTAGCAAGTCGGCGCGATGTACATTGACAAAACCCGACACGATCTCACTGACATGGAAACCACATCAAAGCATTTCTTTTTTGAAACATTACACGACAAAGTCGTGAACGTCAAACTGTGTTCAGCGGAGGACCGTCAGCCCAGGAAGAATTAGATCAGGCCGAGGAGAGCGTGCAACCGCCGTAGAGCACGTGCTTGCGTCTCTGTGTGTTGTATGTTGCTGGCACGTCTTCCTTTCCGCAGGTGGGCTAATTTGACACGTTCTTCCGATGACATGTTCTTGTGTTCCTGCTTGACAAACCAGAATAGACAGCTGTTTTGCGAACTCGGATCGCAAGCGAACTCTAAAACAATGTCATCCGATTCGCACAGTAACACACCACGCCATCTGACTGATGAAGCACGATATTTCTGAATGCTTAAGTTTCTGTGCTTATCTCTCAACCGTCTCTGAACTTGCCGATCAGTCAGAGTAGCAACATAGTCCTTCGCCACACCCGTGTCAAAGCCTGCCACTGTTTTGTCGATTGAATGTCCGAGCCCTGTGTTGATGACAGAGTGCTGGATCTCCTGGTTAAAAACGTCACACTCAGACTGACTGTAGTACAAAGGCAGAAGACTGTCTTGAACATTCGATGTGTCAGGCTCGCTGTTAACATCTGTAGGCTTGATATGTTCAATAGCATCCTGTGTAGTGCACTGTGTACTGTGATCTTCAAATTCTGTGTCAAACAAGGCCAGTTGATTCACAACACAAGCGTTTCCGTTATCAACACCAACCTGTTCAAGCCGTGTATTTTGCTGCTTTGCTCGTTCCTGATCACGTCGCACCTAGCTGGGCGGTTTCTTTCGGTAATATTGGACTCGTGCTCGTCGGTTCAAGACGGGATCCGCCATTGTTGTTGTGAGCGGGACGGCTGGCTTCAGTCGCAGGACGACGACGGTGTTGCTGCCTTCACCTGCAATTTTCCAGCTTGACACTGTGTTGTCGGTCAGCAGGGCGCTCAGGGCTGTCTCCACAGTCGCTGGAAGTCCAGTCACTGGCATTGTCAAAGGAGAATCGAAAATAATTTTCGCAGCTTAGACAAATGGCGCCCTGTCGCTTCATGTCAAACCACGTCGAGAGCTGACACAGAGAGAGAGAGAGAGAGAGAGAGAGAGAGAGAGAGAGACTTCAGACCAGATTTTTTTTATTCAGTAAGGCCATTGGCCCATTTGAAGGGGAATGAGCACAATCATTCGCATTAAATGTAAGAAACAAAACATTTATCAAGAAACAAAGAACAACACGACAAGACTATCTAAGACGTCATTATTTCTCTGATCTTAAACGCCTTAAACAGAAACATACCTAAATTCCTAATAACCTTGTTAGAGCTAAGTAGTGACTGTAAACGAAACATACATGGACGCCTATGATATTTCTGTGACGAATATCTTCTAAAGCTGGACAAACGAACATAAGGTGTAATTCATTTTCCTCACCTTGTATACATAATGGACATACCAAGTCATTTTGACTATGTTGTCTGTATCTTAAGTAATGAGTCTTTATGTCAGAAACACCAACTCTGAATTTAGCAATTGCTCTTTTCAGATGCATATCCAAATCAAGTTTCAAGTAAGGCTGAGTACAACGAAAACTAGAACAATTTCTGTACAAATCATAACGTCCACTACTTTGTATATGATCGTCCCACATTTGCCATCTACAGTCAATCAACCTTTGTCTGAAAACATGAATAAACTAGCTTTGATTTCCAACACCCTGTTACAACCAGACATCCCCAAATCCGTGCTTACACAGAAACAGACCCAGTTTGTTTTTCCCTTTACATCCAATTTGAACAACATTTCATGACTTACGAGGCAATCTATAATGTTCCATATGTACAAGCTTTAACCAATACCGAACACATCTAATGGCTGAATAAATGAACAGTGGATATCTATTGGTCTCACCATACACCAAATCATTATAAATACGCCTGTCAAAACCAAGAAACCTCTTCAAAGCAAATAAATGTACTGCCTCGCAATGAACAACAGCATTATCCAAACCCCCAAATTTCAGCACCATACATCAACACAGGCTGTATTTGGGAATCGAACGTTTTTAGAAAGAGCTCAAGCGAATTGTTATTCAAAGCAATCAATCTTTTCATGACACATATCAAAGTATTCCTTGCCCTTCATGCAAGATATTTACAGGCAAAGGTAAAACTTAGGCGTGTAGAAAAATAGATCCCTAAATATACATTCAGCACAGGTATAGTAAGTCCATCATGCATCCATCTTTCCCTCGCCGCCAAATAACCTCCCTTTCGAAACACCACGATGTTGCTTTTATTCATGTTTACTTTCAACTCTAATGAAGAGGCAGCTCTGCTCAGATTATTTAGCTGACGCTGTAAACCAACGATCGTTTCTGAAATCAAAACATCATCATCTGCTAATAGTAGGATAAGTAGTTCTAAAACATCTTCTGGAAATCGTCCACCATGAAGGCCATTATTGATAACTTCAATGGTAAGCTCATTAATGAATAAATAGCACATGACTACAAACATCACCTTGCTTTCTGCAAATTTACAGCAAAGAGAAAGATCATGTTGATGAAAGAATGGAGAAGAGAGAAAGAAGGAACTGTGGAATGGAAGAGAGAATGAGGAAAGAAATAAAAAAAATGTATCAAAAAAACCCCCAAAAAACATCACCTTGCTTTACCCCAGCAAAACAACTGATATAATCTGTCAGATTGGAATCACTTCTTACCCTAGTCTTAACAACTTTGTACATGGCTCTAATACAGCCAAATAATTTCCCCTTAATACCATTTTTTTAATAATATAGTCCATAAAAACTTTCTATTGATGGAGTCAGGCTTTTTCAAAGTCAATAAACGCAACATAAAATTTACGATTTAATGAAAATTGTTTCTGAACAAACGCAAGAAGAGTAAACATATGGTCGATAGTAGAGTAACCCTTTTTGAACCCAGCCTGATGCTCCCCTGTGATGCTATTACATTCAATCCATTCCTGCAATCTGTTGTTAACAACAGTACTATACATTTTACAGCTAACGTCAACCAAAGAGATACCTCTGTAATTATTAGGGTTATCTACGTCGCCTTTCTTGAATAAGGGCAAAGTTACAGACTCTGTCCAGTTTTCTGGGAAGATGCCCTCATCAAAAATTCTGTTGAAAAGAACTAGTAAAAAGTCAACAACTTGAGGTCCAGCATACTTCAACAATTCACCAATAATAGAATCAGGTCCTGCTGATTTGTTAGTCTTAATTTTC
>CM065726.1:81393208-81395708 GCA_033310375.1 Conus canariensis
TTATCCTTGGGAGGTCTATGGTGTTTTTTGTCCCTAAAATGGAGGTGGGGGAGGGGGGGGGGGGGCAGAAAGCTTGCTTGCGGAATAATGTGGTTGTGTGTGTGTGTGTGTGTGTGTGTGTGTGTGTGTGTGTGTGTGTGTGTGTGTGTGTGTGTGTGCGTGCGTGCGTGCGTGCGCGCGCGCATGTGTGTACGTGCGTGCGTGCATATGTGTGTGCGTGTGTATATGTGCGTCTGTCTGTCTCTGTGTTTGTTTCTTGTCTTTGTGTGTCTGTGTCTCTGTCTCTGTGTGTCTGTATGTGTCTGTGTTCATGCGTGAGCTTAGATGCACTGAACATAATATCCTCCCTCCCCCGTTACTTTTTTTTATGTCGCGTAGTCTCTCTCTCTCTCTCTCTCTCTCTCTCTCTCTCTCTCTCTCTCTGCTTTTATTTCTATCTCTCTCCCTCTGTCTCTCACTCTCTCCCTCCCCCCCTCTCTCTCCCTCTCTCTCTACTGTCTGTCAGTGTGTCTGTCTCCGTTGGTCAGTCTATCTGTCTGTCTGTCTGTCTACCTGTCTGTCTGTCTGCATGTCTGTCTGCATGTCTGTCTCTCTCTCTTTCTGTCTGTCTCTCTCATCTCTGTCTGTCTGTCTGTCTGCCTGTCTGTTTGTCTGCCTTGCTTTCTCTCTCATCTCTGTCTGTCTGTCTCTGTCTCTCTCTCTTATCTCTGTCTATCTGTCTTTCTTTCTCTCTCTCTCTCTCTCTCTCTCTCTCTCTCTCTCTCTCTCTCTCGCATTTAATAATAATAATAATAATGGTTTCTTATATAGCGCCTAATCAAAAGAATTTCTCTGAGCGCTTTACAAAATCACACTACATTCACCCTTCTCATATACAATCGTACATCTTACACCCAACTACAAATACTATTACTACAAAAACTAACAAATCCTATGAGTACGACATTCACTTATTTTCAAGTATCACTACAAAAACTAAATCCTATAACGTTCAATTATACAACAAATACATGTAATACAGAACATACTTTAAAACAGTATGACAAAATGATAATGTACAAAGAACGCTACATTTGAAAAGGCCCAGACGGCTATGAGTTAGGTTGTACCCCCCCCCCCCCCCCCCACACACACACACACACACACAGCATTGACTAATTATGAAAAAATAGATGGGTTTTAAGTTTAGGCTTGAAAGAAGAGACAGAATCTGAATGTCTGAGAGAGTCTGGCAGTCTGTTCCACGTCGTTGGAGCTTGAAAAGAGAAAGATCTTTCGCCAGTAGTAGTCCTGAAGCGAGTCATTCGTAGAAGGCGGTCGTCAGCACAGGAGCGTAGTTGTCGAGAGGGAGTGTAGATTTTAAGATCTGAGAGATAAGAAGGTCCATTTTTAAAGGGAGAAGAGAAAGTGAGAGTTGAGATTTTGTACGAGATACGGTTTAAGACAGATAGCCAGTGAAGAGAGTGAAGTAGTGGCGAAATGTGATCATATTTTCCTGCTCTACAGACGACTCGGGCTGCATGATTTTGGATTCGCTGTAATCTTTCTATCAGGTATTTTGGAAGGCCGGCCAAAAGTGAGTTGCAGTAATCTATTCTAGATAAGACAAAGGCACAAATGGGAGTTTTTGTAGCATCTGTAGAGAGAAGGTGACATACGGAGCTGATTCTTCTTAGTTCTAAATAAGCGGTCTCGGAAATATTTGAAACCTGTTTCTCAAAGGAGAGGGATTGGTCAAGAATGACCCCTAGACTGCGGACAGAGGTGGAGACAGAGACAGTACAGTCATTGATAGTGACAGTTGAAGGCAGAGAAGGATGGTTAGGCTGTTTTGTCATGAACATGAGTTCCGTCTTGTCGTCGTTTAGTTGTAGTTTGTTGGTTGTCATCCAGTCCTTCAGGTCTGCAATGCAGCCCTGTGTCCGAGAAATCAGTGAGTCAATTTCAGCAATGGGAGCCGACTGATGAAGCTGAGTATCGTCAGCAAAGCTCTCATGCGACATGGCGTGACCACTGATGACGTCAGACACAGGACCAGCATACAGCACAAAAAGGACTGGCCCCAGTACAGAACCCTGAGGCACACCGTACCTAAGAGGAGAACTGTCTGAGTATCTGCCCTGTACACACACTGTCTGAGTCCGTCCAGTCAAGTAAGAGATAATCCAGTCGAGAGCTATGTCTTTGAATCCGAAGGAAGTTTGAAGCCGTGGAACAAAATATTAGGATCGATCGTGTCAAATGCTGCGGAGAGGTCTAACAACGCTAATAAGGAAACGTTCCCATCGTCACGCCCGCAGAGGAGGTCATTGACTATACGGAGGAGTGCTGTCTCACAACTATGGCCTTGTCTGTAAGCAGATTGATGAGGATTCAAAAGGTGATTCTTTTCGAGGCGTTCTAGAATTTGTTCCAAAACAATCTTTTCCAATAATTTTGATAGAAATGACAAATTTCATACAGGCCGATAATTCTTTAAAACATTTTTTATCTAATGAAG
>CM065726.1:81400708-81403208 GCA_033310375.1 Conus canariensis
AGGAGTACACAACAGATTGGATCAACTTGGAAGTAGGCATTGCAATGGGCTGTACAATTTCCCCAATACTGTTTGTGTTGGCAATGGAAGTCATCTTGAAAGCAGCAACAAGCAACGCAAGACAAACAGACCTTGGCGATGAATACAAGATGCCCCCTCTCAAGGCCTTCATGGATAACACTACAGTGCTTTCATCCAGAGAAAACGAGACACGTCATATGCTGGAGAGGCTGGACGATATAGTTGCCTCATCCAGAATGAAGTTCAAGCCAAAGAAATCACGGCGTCTCTCACTGAGGAGAGGAAAAGTGGCCGAATCTGTGGTCTTCAGTGTTGCCAACCAGGCCATTCCAACAGTCACAGAAGAGCCAGTCAAGAGCCTTGGAAGATGGTATGATGATACTCTGAAAGACACACAAAGAGCAAAAGAAACCAAACAGATGTCGGAAGAAGGCTTGGAGACTATTGACCAGTGTGGGCTCCCTGGCAAATACAAGGTCTGGTGTCTGCAGTTCATGCTGATACCAAAGCTCCTATGGCCTCTGATGATATACGACATCTGCACCAGCATAGTGGAGGCAATGGAAGCTAAAATCAACAAGTTCACAAGGAAATGGCTTGGTGTCCCACCCTGTCTCACTGACATAGCGCTGTACTGTCGCCGAGCAAAGCTGAAACTACCACTGAAATCCATCCTGGAGGAATACAAAGCAGGGAAGATCAGACTTCAAAGCATGATGGAGGACTCAGGAGACAAGGTGATAGAAGCAATCAAGCCCCAGCTGAAGACAGGCATAAAATGGAAGGTTCAAGAGGCGATGGATTCTGCAAAAGAAAGTCTCAAGATCAGAGAAATAACAGGACACACACAGACCAACAGACAAGGACTGGGGGTGACCAAAACTGAATGGTGGTCAAAGGCCAAAGGAAAAGCCAAAAGAGACATGATGATTCAGGAGATGAGAAAAGAAGAAGACTCCAAAAAGCAGTCCAGCAGAGCCAGCAAGGGCAATGGACAACGTGGGAGAATCCACTCCAAAACAGTCTCACTTGGAATGACATTTGGCACATGGCCCCTCACAGGATCAGCTTCATTCTCAGATCTGCATATGACCTTCTGCCCTCAAATGCAAACCTGGTGAAGTGGGGAAAAACAGCCGATCCTGCATGCCCCCTCTGCCATGAAAAACAAACAGTGGAGCATGTCCTAAGCTCATGTAAAGTAGCCCTGGCTCAAGGAAGGTACACATGGAGGCACAACCAAGTGCTCAAAGAGATTGTACAAGCAGTCTGGGCTAGTACCAACACCACAAAAGGGAAAATCAGGACTCCAAAAGCACCCGCAACATTCTTCACAGCAGGAGGTAGCAAATCATGGTCAAGAACAACAGTACCACTCGGAACATGCAGGCAGAGTCTGCTGGACGGGGCAGATGACTGGGAGTGCACTGCAGACCTCCCAGAATGGAAGAGTCACCCAGAGATCATCAGCAAGAGTGGCATGAGACCAGACATAGTAGTCCACTCTCAGTCAACCAAGCAGCTGATCATGATCGAGCTCACGGTGCCATATGAGAACAGAATGGAGGCAGCTCAAATCTACAAGACTGAAAAGTATGCTGATCTGGCAAACAGCCTGAGGAGAGAAGGCTATCAGGTCAAAGTCCTCACTGCAGAAATTGGAGCTAGGGGGTTTGTAGGAACGTCTGCATACAGCCTCATGAAACAGCTCTCAGTTGCAGGGAGGGAAAAAAACCAGAGCCTTGAAAGCAATGGCAGAAGCGGCAGAGAGGTGTTCAAGCTGGATCTGGTCAAGGAGGAACAAAAGTGAACTTCATAAGCTTAAATTTCCCTACAAATATCAGGTGCCCCAGTGGTTAGAGTGCGAGTCATTAAGTGGAAAATGAGCATGTCTAGAGGTCATGGGTTAGAATCCCATCCATGACTCGTCCCAAGATGGGAAAAAAAGGGGCAGCAGAGGGACATCTGGAGTCATGAACCAACCCCCCTACAGTGTCAGGAGATAAGGGCCGAAACATTTGCTTGAAGGGGGCTTCTCTTCTGAGGACTCTCTGCTGCCACGCTCTCCGCGAGTTTCTTTCTACTGTGAGGAGTGGTGTGCCCCCTTCATTGTGCATCGTCACGATCTGACAGACAGCTGATACAGGAACACCAGGGGCAGGCTGCTTATATGGCTGTCCACCTTCTGTGTCCGACAAGAGAACTTCTCTGTCTGTCTGTCTGTCTGTCTGTCTCTGTCTCTGTCTCTGTCTCTCTCTCTCTCTCTCTCCTCTCTCTCTCTCTCTCTCCGTGCGCCCGTGTGTGTGTGTGTGTGTGTGTGTGTGTGTGTGTGTGTGTGTGTGTGTGTGTGTGTGCGTGTGTATGTTGTTTGTGTGTGTTGTGTGTGTGCGTGTGTGCATGTGTTTATGCACGAGTGTGCGCTAGCGAGCGACGTATCTTCATACATGCATGCGTGCGTGCCAAAGGGAATCTCTCTCTC
>CM065726.1:81408208-81418208 GCA_033310375.1 Conus canariensis
TCCCATTCACACCCCCTCTCCCAATCCCCACCCCTTCCCCACCTCCCTCCCCTCCCCTCCTTCCCCTCCCATTCACACCCCTCTTCTACCAATCCCCACCCCTTCCCCCACCCCCTTCCCTCCTTCCCCTCCCATTAACACCCCCTCCTCCCAATCCCCACCCCTTCCCCGACCTCCCCTCCCCTCCCCTCCTTCCCCTCCCATTCACACCCCTCTCCTACCAATGCCCACCCCTTCCCTCACCTCCTATCCCTTCCCCTCCTTCCCCTCCCATTCACACCCCCTCCTCCCAATCCCCACCCCTTCCCCGACCTCCCCTCCCCTCCCCTCCTTCCCCTCCCATTCACACCCCTCTCCTACCAATGCCCACCCCTTCCCCACCTCCTATCCCTTCCCCTCCTTCCCCTCCCATTCACACCCCCTCCTCCCAATCCCCACCCCTTCCCCGACCTCCCTCCCTCCCTTCCCCTCCCATTCACACCCCCTCCTACCAATGCCACCTCCCCCTCCTCCCCCCCTCCTATCCTTTCAACGCTTTCCCCTCTTGCAAGTTCTACCTCCTTCCCTCCCATCCCAAACCCTCTTCCCGGACCATAGTGAAGCTTGTGTCCTCCCCTTTCCCCGTCCTGTCAATCGCTTTCCCGCAATAGTGAAGGGCGGGGTGTCTCCCTTTCTCCCTGCCTTGTCAAGGCTTTTCCCCGACCAAGTGAAGGGCGTGTGGTGTCTCCCCTTTCTCCCTGTCCTTGTCAGGCTTTCCCGGACTATAGTGAAGGGCGTGTGGTGTCTCCCCTTTCTCCCTGTCAGGGCAATCTGGCACCTTAGTGAAGGGCGTACGGTGTTCCCCCTTTCTCCCTGTCAGGGCCTCTCTGGACCGTAGTGAAGGGCGTGTGGTGTTTCCCTCTCCTTAGGCTCCTCTTCTTCTCTCCCTTCCCCTGTCCTTCTCAGGCTTCCTGTCCACATGGCCCCTACCACTTCATTCTACCACCCAGTGGGATCACAGGTTAACAATAGGTTTGCATTTTCAGCTACATCCTTGTGGAACTGACTTTTTTCCTGTACGTAAGATGGTACCTCTCACTTTCCACTGAAAAAGCATCTGTAGCACTCTTTGCTGTAAACCATACACTTTCGATAGAACTACCAGCAGAAAACACAGACGGACAACAAACTTTTCCAGATCCGTCCAAACCTCATCTACCTCTGATGGTCGCAAATAAGAAACGGTTTTCTGCCGACTGCACACTGGCCATTCGTTTTTAACTCGTTCGTACTTTTCAAAGAGTGAAGAAGTATTTCATGTCATGTACCACTCACAGTGAAAAAACTTCTTTTAGGATGTTGGTACTTGCATGACGTGAGACAACACTTTACAGCAGAGTCCGCGTACACAAGACAGCATCGTAGTTTGAAACTAGGTCACAGAGTAGCTCTCTACAATGCCTTTTCATGTTGTGTACTGGTGTATAAGCCAGGCCTGGGAGGATCATGTACATGAAGTGCTGGACAGAGGATGCATGTCTTGTTCTGCTTCCTCTCTCAGGCCGTTCACATGAAGTAGATGACACTACTTTCACTGTACACGTAGCTGGCCACCTCACGAGGGAACAACACACACACACACACACACACACACACACACACACACACACACACACACCACACACACAAACAGACACACACACACCAAACCTAACTACCTACACACAACACTACACACACACACACACACACACACACACACACACACACACACACACACACACACACAACCTACACACACACACACACACACACACACACACACACACACACACACACACACACACACAGAGTCTGATCTGTATGCCTGTTTAGGTCTGATCTGTATGTCTGTTTAGGTCTGCTCTGTATGTCTGTTTAGGTCTGATCTGTATGCCTGTTTCGGTCTGATCTGTATGTCTGTTGAGGTTTGATCTGTATGTCTCTATGTATGTTTAGGTCTGATCTGTATGTCTGATCTGTATGTCTGTTGAGGTCTGATCTGTATGTCTGATCTGTATGTCTGTTGAGGTTTGATCTGTATGTCTCTATGTCTGTTTAGGTCTGATCTGTATGTCTGTTGAGGTCTGATCTGTATGTCTGATCTGTATGTCTGTTGAGGTTTGATCTGTATGTCTCTATGTCTGTTTAGGTCTGATCTGTATGTCTGATCTGTATGTCGGTTGAGGTCTGATCTGTATGTCTGATCTGTATGTCTGTTGAGGTTTGATCTGTATGTCTCTATGTCTGTTTAGGTCTGATCTTATGTCTGATCTGTATGTCTGTTGAGGTCTGATCTCTATGCCTGTTTAGGTCTTTCTGTATGTCTGTTTAGGTACGATCTGTATATCGGTTGAGTTCTGACCTGTATGTCTGTTTAGGTACGATCTGTATATCGGTTGAGGTCTGATCTGTATGTCTGTTTAGGTACGATCTGTATATCGGTTGAGGTCTGATCTGTATGTCTGTTTAGGTCTGATCTGTATGTCTGTTTAGGTCTGATCTGTATGTCTGTTGAGGTCTGATCTGTATGTCTGTTTCGGTCTGATCTGCATGCGTGTTTATGTCTGATCTGTATGTCTGTTGAGGTCTGACCTGTATGTCTGTTTCGGTCTGATCTGCATGCGCGTTTAGGTTATTGTTGTCTGTTTAGTCTTCTGTATGTCTGTTTAGGTCTTTCTGTATGTCTGTTTAGGATTATCTATGTCTGTTTAGGTCTGATCTGTATGTCTGTTTTAGGGCCGATCTGTATGTTTGTTCAGGGCTGTTCCGCATGATTACCATGTCGATGGTGTGACACGTTGTGTGGTGTTCGTGACATCTTCTGCCCTGGCCTTCTGTCGGTAGAAGGTAAGATTCTCCTCATTACCTCTCTTGTTTCCTCATTCTGTCGTCTCTGGCCTTTGGTTTATCCGACTGTCTGCCCGTCTGTCTGTCTGTCTGTCTGTCTGTCTGTCTGTCTCTGTCTGTCTCTCTGTCTGTCTCTCTCTTTGGCTCTCTTCTCTCTCTCTCTCTCTCTCTCTCTGTACACACACACACACACACACACACACACACACACACACACACACACACACACACACACACACACACACATTTCTCGCCTAGTGTTGAACACATCAGTTGTAAATCTTTCTGCACACAGTGGTGTAAAAAATGTAATGATCAGCTCACATATGTGCGAGTGATCAACTTGTGTGTTTGTGTGCATTCTTGGATTGCCTTCTTCAGTGCACTGTACTGATCGTTTAGATCAACAGACTACTGTGTGACAAGTGCTGTGGTGATTCCGTACTTCATATCCCGGCTAGTGTTTAACACCCTAATTGGTAATTCTTTCTGCACATACTGGTGTAAAAAAAAAGTGAAGATCAGGTTGCATATGTACGAGCGATCAACTTGTGCGCGCTTGTAGTTTACACTTGGATTTCCTTCTTCCTTCTTCGGTGCACTGTGCTTACTGATCGTTCTTCTCAACTGACTACAGTGTGTTTGCGGTGTACACTTGGAATTCTTTCTTTTTTCTTCTTCAGTGCACTGTGCTTTCTGATCGTCCAGCTCATCAGACTGCAGTGTGTGATTAATGTGTGAATGGTGCAGTGGTGATTTTTCCCACATTTCTCCTTTGGACCTGGATTATGTTGTTCTCCAGAATGATACCTGTGTGTGACCTCAAGTACTTTGCCATGCACTAAACTACGGTTGGTCCGGCCTGTGATGGTGTGCACTGATGTGTGTGTGTACTGTCTGTGGTTTTTACTATGGCCTGCTCTTTATCTGATTCAGACAATGATCAAAATAAGCTTAAACCCACTCTGGATATTATTCAAAAAACTTTTTCCTGTGGTATTGAAGAATTGGTGATTTGGAGAAATGTTCTCTTATTCCGTTACTCTGCTATTGTGAATGATGATGTATCGTTTGAATGCTTTGACTATGACCAGTTTGGTTCTATTTTGACTTCATCAACCGCAGTTGTGCCTGTGCCCCCCCCCCCCCCCCCCCTCCTTGGCTAAATCAGTTTTCCGTGTTTTCTTTAAAGCCAAAAAATCTGTGACTTTGACCCTTTATTTCACAGTACAGTCAAGTGGTACACTACTTTGTCAAGGCATCGATTGTCCAGAGTGGGATGCCAAAGAATGTGAAATTCTAAACCAATGTGTTTATAATTATATGTGCGACCGAAACATTGACAAACTGTCTCGTGTGTTACTACAGACACCGGTGAGATTTTGTAGTGGAATGTCAGACACATTGTCTTTACTTACTTCATCTGTTGACCTGACTCAAATGTCTGCTTCACCTCAACTTACTGCTGATACAGTATCGTCTCCCCCAAAATCACAGCTACTTGTGGAATCTAAAAATGATAACCGTGGACAAGACGGCATTATTCTGTTTCCCCCTACACCGCCTGCTGCTCATCCTAATGTCAGTATGAAAAGTGATTCCCTCTCTCTCTCTCTCTCTCTCTCTCTCTCTCTCTCTCTCTCTCTCTCTCTACGGAGTGACACTATTATGTCAAATGACACAGGCTGTGGTGGTGACGGTAGTAGTGAAAGTGTGATAGAGAATGAATCACATCGTGGTGGCGAGTGAATTGGACGGAAATAGAAACAGTGTGGCAGCGAGTGAATTTGACGACAATGGAGATAGTGTGACGGCGAATGGATCAGACAGTGATAGTGACAGTGTGACGACGTATCAATCAGTTAGGGATGGTGATAGAATGTCGGCAAGTGGTACAGACACTAAAAAAGATACGGAGTGGGCGAATGATTGTGACGGAAGTGTTAACAGTGACAGCTCGTATTGCCGTGATTTCGGTACTACGAATAAATTTGTAAATAGTTTTTCCTTCCTCCATTGGAATGTATGTGGGTTGTTTAATGAATTAGACAATTCACACTTCATTCAATTTATTTCTTCTTTTGATTTTGCTTGTTTGGTTGAAACGTTTGTTGAAAATTTTGAATCAAGTTTATTTAAAGATTATAAAATATTCGTTAAACCAGCTGTCAAACTTACAAGGCAAGGGAGAAGTTCAGGAGGAATAATTTGTTTGATACGGAAATATCTTCTTCCATATGTGCATGAGGCTGATTGTGAGAGTCCTTATTCCATGACATTTATACTTGATAAAGGATTTTTTGGTCTACATAAAAATGTTTTACTTGTATGTGCGTATGTTCCTCCTGAAAATTCGCCATATTATACTATCAATGGTTTCGACAATGGCATTGACCTGTTGGAAAATTGTGTTGTGAATACGTTGTTGTCTTTGGAAGACACTGAAATACTGTTATGTGGTGATATGAATGCCAGAACGTCTGATAAATTCCCAATACTTTTAGATGAGCTTGAATTACATGTTGTTCATAATAAGAATGATAATTGTATAAAACGAACTTCTCAAGATAAAATCTTAAATGCATATGGAAAGAAATTTTTGGATATGTGCACTGTTTTGGGACTGTACATTTTAAATGGAATGTGCAATGGCGACCTTGAAGGTCGTTTTACATATATTTCTGATGCAGGATGCAGTGTAAATGACTATTTTTTGTTGTCAAGAAACGGTTTTGAGCTTCTTTGTGAACAGTTAACTCTTACTGTTGTGGAAAGATTTGATCCGATCACATGCCCCTTGTATTACGTATTGCCAAACAAAAGGAAGAGAAATGCACAAATAATGACTCGAATGATCAAAATAATCAGTTTATTGTTAAGTATTTCTGGAACAAGGATTATGCCCTTGTATTCAATCGTTCCATGTGCTCTCAAGATGTTAAAGAGAAGATGGCAACAGCAGAAGGTCTTATACATAGTGATGTAAATGAAGCAATACGCAGATTTGAGGTGATCATAAAAGATCAAGCTGAAATTATTAAGAAAAAGGTAGTTTTAAATAAAAGTATTCCTAGTGATGATAGTTGGTATGATAAGGACTGTAAAACATCAAAACGTAAAATGCTTAGTTTGTGGAGAAATTTTTGTATAACTTTGGATAAAGATGATCGAGTCACGTTCTGTGTTGCAAGACGTGAATATAAAAATCTAAATAAAATGAAAAAGAAAGAACACAATGATTCATTGCTAAATGTATTGATTAATTCTGTGAAGAGTCAACAGGAATTTTGGGAAACTGTACACAAGATTGCAAGGAGAAGATATCAATTGTCAAACAATATCTCTGTAACTGAATGGTTCGATCATTTTAGAAGCTTGTTGGAGAAAAATGAAGAAAATAATATTACAGAGAACATAGTTCACGAATATGAGGAGGAGGAATTTCCGTGCGAAAGAGCAATATCTCGAGAAGAAGTGTTGCTCGCAATCAGAAAATTGAAAAATGGAAAATCTGCTGGCCCTGATGGTTTAAATTGGTGAATTTTTAAAAAATATTCTGGCGAGTCCGTCTTGAATTTCTTAGTGAAGTTGTTTAACTTCCTCTTCGATAGTGGCGCTTACCCTGACAGCTGGAAAGAATCTATAATTTTACCCCTGTTCAAGAAGGGTGATGTTAACAATGTAAATAATTATAGAGGTATTTCATTATGCAATATTTGTAGCAAATTTACAGCTCGGTTATTAATAGTAGGTTGCATGAATGGGTAATTCAAAACAATATAACTGGAGAGCATCAGGCGGGGTTTAAAAGAGGTTATTCTACAATTGATCATATATTTACCCTGCTTGCTGCTGTTCAAAAACAACTCGTAAAGAATCAGAAGTTATATGTTGCCTTTGTGGATTTTGAAAAGGTTTTTGATTCCATTTCTCGAAAATTGTTATGGCCTGTTTTGTTAAAAACCGGAATCAGGGGTAAGTTGTACAGTACAATAAAGAGTATGTATTGTGAGGTAAAGGCAAAAATACGATCAGGCGCAACATTATCGGAATTCATCAAGTGTACAAGTGGAGTTAAACAAGGAGATGTCTGTAGTCCGATTTTATTTTCCTTATTTATTAATGAGTTAGCTTTAAAAATAATTGAAACTGGCCGTCATGGAGTAACTTTTGATCTTTTAGAATTGTTTGTGCTGCTTTTTGCCGATGATATTATTTTAATTTCAGTATCAGTGGTTGGTCTCCAGAGACAACTAAATAATTTGTATTCTGCAGCAGGTAGACTAGAACTAAATGTTAATATGAATAAGACCAATATTGTTGTATTTCGTAAAGGAGGATATTTAGCCCGTACTGAAAAATGGACCTATGGAGATGAGAGAATACATGTGATTAATGCTTACAAATACCTTGGTATTTATTTTACAACGAAACTTAGTTTTGGTTTTGCTTGTCAAGATATAGTCAATAGAGCCAAGAAGGCGGTCAATAGTATTTTTCATATTTTGTACAAGTTAGAGTGTAACTCGTTCAGTGTTTTTACAAAATTGTTTGATTCACAGGTACAGCCAATTTTACAATATGGTGCAGAAGTATGGGCTTTTGACAAAGGTGCCTTAATTGAAAAAGTTCACCTGTATGCGCTGAAGCGCTTTTTGAATGTAGACAGTAGAACGCCCAATGATCTGGTTTATGGTGAAACTGGACGATATCCAATTTATTTAAATTCCTATTTGAAATGTATAAAATACTGGCGCAAGTTAACAAGAATGAATGACAATAGGATATCCTTTAAAGGTTACAGGGTACGGTTGAATTTAGATGATAATGGTAAAAGAACATGGGCTTCCCATGTTCGACAGTGCTTGAATTCATATGGATATGGTTTTGTTTGGGATAACCAAGGTGTAGAAAATATATCAGAATTTCTGAATTGTTTTAAACAGAGGATTATAGATTGCAGGTGGCAGGACTGGCATGACCATATGTATAATAGTGATAGATTTGCTCACTATAAACTCTTTAAATCGACATAGAGCTTAGAACCTTACATTGGGATAAAAATGAATAGATTTATCAAATGTGCACTGCCAAAATTTACATTTGGCGTGTCTGATATCGCATGCCATCGCCTCAGGTATAGAAATGTTGTTGAAAATGAACAGATGTGTCGACTTTGTAACAGAGCAAGAGAAGATGAAATGCATTTTTGTTTTGCTGTCCTGCTCTGAGTGATCTTAGAATAGAATTTATTCAACTCAAATATTACACCGAACCATGCAATTTCAGACTAATTCTCTTGCTGTCAACAAGGAATGAGAATACACTTTGGAAATTAGCCATGTATATTTACGAAGCAAATAAGAGAATTCAGACAGTAATGCCTTAATGTACTCTGCGTTTTGTAACATATCTACATTTTTTCATGATTTCATTGTGTTATGTATTAGGAATGTTGTATGATGAATGTATGAATACCCCTTCAGTATGGGGCTGTGGCCTTAAACTGAATAAAACATTCGCATTCGCATTCGCATTCTCTCTCTCTCTACTCTGATATTCACTGTAATATCATCATTACATTCCTAAGATCGCGAACTGTGACGGATTTGTGACTCTTTTGTGTTATTGACAAATTTGTGAAGGTTTGTGTATTTTGATTCCTAATTCATTTGTACTACCATTTACTGCCACTTTTTGTGTTTGCGTAGCCTCTTGTTTAGATAATTTAACCGTGCAGTTTGCACTTAAAGTGGGTATATTTCTTCATTTTGTATTCGTTACTATAGATACAATTGGCATCTGACACTGCTTCTGTATTCATTATAGCTAAAATACCTAATACCCTTAGGACATGGTCATCTAAAGATGGGCTTAGAGTTGGTTTTCTGAATATTAATCATATCATAAATAAATTGACTGATGTATCCCATATTTTAGATAACTCTGGCAAACATTTCCACGTATTTGGTTTTGCAGAGTCAAGATTGTCAAAACATATAAGCGACTCTGAACTATATGTACCAGGATACAAAATCATACGTAAAGATCCTACACGTACTATGGATATAGGTTTAGTTATCTACATCCATCAAAGTGTTAACTTTAAAAGGATTGATCCTACAAACCATTTTAACATAGAATCATTATGGATACAAATTAAATTCAAACGATCAAAACGTCTTTCCGTTGGATTTGTGTACAGAAATCCTGCAGAGAGTGCAGTTTGGCGTGATAACTTTACTCTTCTGCTAGAGGATTTATATTCCACTACTCATGAATTAACATTATTGGGAGATTTCAACATTGATCTTTTGAAGCCAAATAAGTCCTGGATACAAATGGCGGAAACTTTTCACCTTTCGCAATTAATCGACAAAGCTACAAGAATAACTGCCTCTTCAAAAACACTTATCGACCACATATATACATCTGAAGCATGTAATATAGCTGAAATTTGTTCACCGAATTATGCTTCTAGTGACCATCTTCCCATATGCATAACATGGATGAAAAAAGGTGTTAAACGTCCAAAAAATGTCACACTTTAATTGAATACAGAAGTTTTTCCTGTTTTGATTCCAATAAATTTTTATTTGATTTAAAGAATTCCCACATATACGACGTCTATCAGTTTAGTGATCCGGACGAAGCACTCGAAGTTTGGTATCACAATTTTTTAAATGTTTACGACAAACATGCACCTTTGAAAACAAGACGTGTTAGAAGTAACCCTAAAGTGCCCTGGCTCACAGATAGTGTGAAACATGCCATGGACTTACGAGATTTACTGTTTCAAACGGGACCGAAAGAAGAGTTTAATAAGCAAAGGAATCTTGTTACATATCTAAAACGTGCTGCTAAAATGAACTACTTTCAAAATCTTGTGTCGTCAAAAACTGACAGTAAGTCGATTTTTGAAAGCCATAAATCAATTAACCAATAACAAAGTCGCTACCTCTAAAACTATATCAGTCAGCAATATGTCGCCTGACATAGTCAACAATTATTTCTGTGGAATAGGTAGTGCAACTGTAAAGAAAGATAAATCTGCCTATAACGACTTAGAGACTGTCCGTGAATTCTGTAATTCAAAAGACATTTCCTCTGATTTAAACGTACCTTTAATGGC
>CM065726.1:81425708-81428208 GCA_033310375.1 Conus canariensis
CCCGTAGTGAGTAATGGGTTGGGGGATGTGTTCGAAATTCAAGGGGTCACTCTCATGCCCGAGTGGGAAGTAGGCAAGGGAGATGGAGAGTTAAAGCTTTACCAAGTAGCCTATGTGCCTTGATGACTCGGGATAGTAGCAACATTACAGTAGGGGCCTACAGTTGTGTCAGCAGGTATCCTGTTCCGTCCTGAGGCTGGGGCCAGACCACCGCAGTCTACTGCCGCGTGCCGGCAGGTGAGCGGCGCTTTCCAGTGCCTGTTTTCCCGGGAGAGGGAGACCACCCAGGCCGTCTGCCTTCTGTGGGGCAGCTCTCCTCCGGCTACCGGTGCTCTTCCGGGAGTTCTCCGGCACTGGTTCCTCGTCCCTGTTTAGGCGTCCTGCGAGAGGGCGCTGCACCAGGCCTTTTTCCACCCTTGGTGTCCGGCGGGGCCTTCAGAGGTGGAGGCGTCCTACGAGCCCCGGACCCGTCGAGAGGGCGTCTGGTGTGTGTGCGTTGGGTGTCGTGCCCATCGCGGGGAGGAGTCAGACTGCGGGAAGCCACGGTCAGCGCCGGGGTGCAGAGTCTTCGGGGAGGGTGTCGGCCCGCGGAGGAGCCACGGTCAGCGCCGGGGTGCAGGGTCTTCCGGGGAGGTGTCAGCCTGTGAGGGGCCACGTACAGCGCCGAGGACTGGAGCTTTCTGGGCCGGGATGGGTGGTCCCATGTTTGTGGTAGAAGGGGTGTAGCGTTAGGCAGTAGGGTTAGGGGTGTTAGCTACTGCCTCCTTTCAGGACGTAGTGGCCAGCACAGTGTAGGGTACTGGTCGATGCCTCCCTTAGGGACGCAGCGATCAGTGCAGTAGTGGTCCCGGGTGAAAAGAGAAGGGTGAGTCCTGGGGAGAGGTGTGGGTGGTAGCAGTAGTTAAGAATTTAGAGTCCCTTGGGTAAATCCTCGTCCCTAGTAGTTAGTCACCACGTGTGCGGGCTATCGCTGTGTCCCAGGTCAGTGATATACCGCAACTGGTGTGTTAGGTTAGGGTCTTCCAGGTCATTATAGTAGAGTAGGGTGAGTCAGCAGGAATTGGGATACTTGTGTGCAGTTGTGGATATGCGTGAGTGGTGGCGCCATAGTGTGTGTGTGAAATAAAGAAGCGTGCGTGATTGTGAAACTGTGTTAGTGTGCTGTGTTGTCTGACCTAGTGTGTGATAGGCGTGGGTAAGGGTGGTAGGGCCGTCCGGCTTAGCGACCGTGACAGGGTTGAACGAATTGTTTGGTTGTAGCATTTTTTTTTCGCATCTTCTACTCCTTAACGTTCCTATGTGTCACTTTGCCTCCCTGTATGTGTTGGGGATGATGATGTCAGTGCACTAAGAAGTACTTCATCGAGCATCGCTTCCAGTGCAATTCCGTGAGGATTGGTACTATGTTGATCCTACAATTTTGAACGTGCATTAAGATCTGCACATAGTATAACAGTCTCCAAATTCATGTTCTGTTTTGTTCAGAAAGGTCCAATCCGTTTTTGATGTGTGGGTACCTGGATGTATGTGTGCATTGATGAGTAGAAGGGCTTTTCTGATTACCATCCGGTGTTTCTAGCCTCACACCCATTAGCTCACGTGTGCTGCTACACACACCCATTAGCTCGCGTGTGCTGCTACACACACCCATTAGCTCACGTGTGCTGCTACACCATTTTTCCAAGTGTATCGTGGATAGTTTGTTCTTCAAGTTGTATTTTTTTTTAAATTATCATAGCTAGTCCTCGTCTATCATGCTTTTGAAGTCATGATTCGATACATCACAACTGGATTGACAAACTGTAAGTTTTGCGCGTGTGTGTGTGTGTGTGTGTGTAATCAATGAGTTATGACGAGATTGAGGGTTATGACAGAAGATGGTAGTTATGGAGCTTGAAAGTAAAGACATGAAGAAAGCAATCAATGACTTAGAGTCGTAACTGTATATAGAGATATTACATGAACTGTCTTGCTCGTGGATACATAAAGATGTTGCGTGTATTTTGTTCAGAGTGAGAGGCTGCATTGTACGGCGAATTTTTTTTAGTATAGAAGAGCGTCAAGTGGGTGGAAGAAGAAACAGAAAGTTGCTATGGCGGCGAGAAAAAATTTATGACGGTTGCTGTGTGGATTGCTTTTCTTCCCATCTGAAGGATAGGCGTTGGCCAAATACGTGCTCAATCATAACCATGAAACTAATCTGTGATATAAACCTATACCCACCCCCGCCCCCCCTTCCCCCCCACCTCCGACCCTCCCACCCGCCGCCACCTCCTCCCGCCTTAGCTGATTTTGTCGGGTAGATACGGCAAATATGTCCGTGCTCTTGGCGTCAAATAGAGCCACACTTATAATGCATAATTCGGCGGTGTTGTAGCCTGTAAGGTTTGAAAAAAGAATCTACCAGCACTCCCTAAGCAGCCATTGAAGAGTAGCAAAGGAAGCAAAAGGATATTGCACGCAGAATAAATGTTGCTTTAAAACTAAGAACATTATGGAA
>CM065726.1:81430708-81453208 GCA_033310375.1 Conus canariensis
ACACACACACACACACACACACAACACACTACACACACACACACACACACACACGTGTGCTCACACGCTGTAAACAAGTCTAAATAATGCTGACATGTAAGATGTGTTTGGTGATATGTCAGTGGATGATACTATTGTGTGTTTGCTTCTTCATAAGTTTTTTTTTTTTTTTTTAAAAGAAGTGCTTACACAGGCTTGACTGTTGTGTGTGTAGTGTTGGATGTGTGACAGTCTGTGCTTATGCTACCAGCTGAAATGACATTCTCAATTGGAGTATTAACTCCTATGCATTGTTTAATGTTGTACTTATCTTACTGATTTCAGATACTGTTGTCTGTTATGCATGTGATGCTGATTGAATATTTCCAGTTTGAGGTCTGTTTGCATTGAGAACGTCAGTTCTATGTCATTGAACTGAAGAGCTGAGTGAGATATTTGGCATATTTTGCATTTTATGGGTGGTTATTGAAATAAACATAGGTACACAAAGAAGTGTACATCAGAAAACAGCTCGTAATAAGAAAAAAAATTCTTTTTTTTCTGCAGAGAATATGAATATGGAGTTTTTTTTATTTTTTTATTTTACCTTCTCTGTGTCTTTAAGTGAAGCATCAGTGTCATGGAACACTCTTTCCGTGCCCCACCCCCGCCCCCTGCCCTTCCCCCTCCCGAACACACTCCCCCGCCCGCTCCTCACGTTTCCCTGCTCCCCGCCCGCTCGCCCCCCCCCCCTCCCTTCCCCCCCTTCACGACCTCCTCCATCGCCCAGTCCTCCTCGCGACCGCTACCCCCGACCGCCCGCTCCCCTTCCCCCGACCGCCCCTTCCCCACGCCCGCCCGCCCCTTGCTTCCGCGTCCCCACCGCACCTTGTTTCCCCGTAACCCCCACCCCTCTCTTCACCCTCCTCCACGTCCACCACTCAACCTGCTCCCCTCTTCTCCCCTCCGCCTCATCCTGCATGGGAGGTGTATGTGATGTATATTCTTGAAAACTCCATGTTGTGCTTGATGACAGTGTGCGGTTTTTTTTTGTTTTTTTTTAAGTTATCGTGTTGTGTGTTATTGACTTTCACATTGTCCATCTTTTGTATATACTTGTGTTGTAAGTGCTTCGACCGCATATCAGATGAAGTAGACCCACAGACACCAATCATATGATTGTTTTTCCTCCTTCTTCTTCTTTTGTTTTCTTTTTGTTTTGTTTTGGTTTATTATTGGCTGTTGACCATAAGTGAAAGGTAACTGGTGGCCAGATTTTTAACATTGCGCATAAAACCAATACTTCATGTGATCGAGCACTGACATACATGTCTGATTAAAAACTTTGTTGATTTTCTGGTTGTGTCTTCATTCTCAGATTTCTTCAGAAAGGGATTAACAATACTTGTCACATTACTTGATGACACTCGTGTGTTAATCAGGAAAGATGAACATTCTGAAGGAGCAGTGAGGGCAGTGCTGCAGATGGCAGCAACACAGGAATGAAGTCAAAGCTAGAGGAACGTGCTGACCAGGCTGTACAGCATAGCAGTGACAAGTAGTCCATTTTTAAGGTATATTTTCTCCTTATGCACGCTGATACGTTTGCCAAAAACTCCTTATGTAGACAAACAATTGTGTGTGTAGATGATTTTTCTGTTGATCCAAGTCATCCGATGTTGAACAGCTTGATAACGATTTGGAAGAAAGCTCGGCGATCGTGAAGGGAGACGGGAGGAAAAAGTTAATAAATACGGCATGACAGGACAGAAGATTCCCTACAACGTCATGACACGTGCAATGGTTGCAAACCGGGAGGGAGCCTTCATTTCAGTCTGCAGTATCGCACAGCCACTCTAAATTGCATTGCTGTTGTTTGCTGTACAAAATTCAGCTCTCACTTTTCCTCTCACTTTGTATTTGTCCAAAGTATAGTATAGTATAGTCGGCTGCAAATGCAGGTAGGCCTTTAGGCCTGTCGCCGATTCTTTTCAGGTCTCAGTTCTTTCCTTATAATCTTCTGCTGGTCTTTTGACCAGTAAAGCTATCTACAGCTTTTTGCTAAAAACTACTGATCTTTTTATCAGAAACTAAAGGTGGGAGGCACATCTAAACAATATATGTACTGTTTCATGACACAGTCCAGTCTGTTTTTAAAACTGTTCAAGGAAGGTGCTTCAGCAACTTTTGAAGGAAGGCGGTTCCAAATCTCCACCACACGTTGAGAGAAGAAGTTTTGTCGAAGACTTGTGCTGCATCTGTGTTTTTTTAGCTTAAAACTATGTCCCCTCGTGATTGTCCTAACCTCTTTCTCAAACAAGGAGTTTTCCAACATGTACAGTCCATGTCTATACTTATTCACTTATATAAGTTCTCCTCTTATCCTTCTGTAAGACATGCTGGGTAGTTTCTTCTTTTCTAGCCTTTCCTCATAAATCAAACCTTTCAGTCCTGGAATAACTTTTGTTGCTCGCCTTTGAACTCCCTCAACAAGTTTTTTTGTCTTTTTCTAGATGTGGAGCTCACACAACGTTTCCAAACTCTAAATGTGGACGAACCAATGCGACAAACAAAAGCTTCATGGATTCAGCATCCAAGTGATCATAAGATCTTCTGATAAGACCCAGGAGTCTATTAGCTTTGTTCACCTGAATCTCAATGTGTTTAGAAAATTTTAGTTCCCTGTCCACATTCACGCCCAAATCTTTCTCTAGCTCAGTAGCTTGCAAACAGAACTTTCTCCTCACTGCCATGTTTTCTCATATCATAATTGAACTGTGGGTTTTTCTTGCCCAAATGTAAGACTTTGCATTTGTCAGCATTAAAAACTTAACTGCCATGTATCTGCCCACTTGACAAGACTGTCCAAATCATTCTGAAGCTGTTCTCTATGCTCATCTCTGTCTACCTGTCTGTACACTTTTGTATCATCTGCATACATTGAACAGAGACTAGACACAACGCCTGTAAGGTCGTTAATAAACACCACAAACAACACAGGCCCCAGCACGCTGCCTTGTGGCACACCGCTCTTCACTGCCGTCGAGTCTGATGCAGCTCCATTCACACTAACTCGCTGGCGCCTCCCAACCAAAAAGCTCCTGATCCACTGAAGTGTCTGTCCTAAAATGCCCTGAGCCTTCACTTTTCTTAAGAGCTCTTCATGAGGAATAGAATCGAACGCCTTAGCAAAATCTAGGTGTATCGCATCTACTGAAGACCCAGAGTCTAACGTGTCGGTCCAATCCTCCAACGTGGTCAACAAGTTCGTGGTACACGATCTGCCTGATATGAAACACCATGCTGACATTCTGACAATAGTTTATTGCTGGTTAAGTGATGAATAACGCTATCACGAACAATTCCTCCATAACTTTGCACACTACACTTGTAAGACTAACTGGGCGATAATTGCCTGGTGTTCTCTTGTCTCCCTTTTTGAAAAGAGAAGTAACCTGAGCGTCTTTCCAATCTGATGGTAAAATACCCTCACTGAGGGATTTCTGAAACACTAAAGCAAGTGGCTCTGCAAGTTCGTTTGCTAATTCTTTCAGTACACGAGGGTGGAAACCATTTGGTCCGGATGACTTGCTCGGGTTCAAACCTAACAGTCTCTTACGCACAGCCTCGTGACTAGTAACTATATCTGATAGAACTGAGTCCACCTTTGCTTCGTCGCAGGACGGAAGGTCACTAAGATCCTCAACCGTAAAAACACTACTAAAAAAAGGCATTCAGAAGTGTAGCCTTGCCCTCATCTGTTGATACTTTACGCTGTCCATCCTTCAAGTCTGCAACACCTTCTCTAGTTTTGGTCTTAGAACGTGCATAAAGCAAAGAAAGCCTTGGGGTTCTTTTTAGCATTCTTAGCAACTGTCTTTTCTAGAATCTTCACTGCTTCCCTACAAGACTTCTTAGCTTGGTTTCTGGCTCTAATATAATGCAAATAGTCAATTCCTTCCCTGGTCTGCAAGTACTTCTTGTATGCCTGTTTCTTTTTCTTTATCTTTGCCATCACATCTCGATTCATCCACATGGGCTTACTGGTTCCATAACCAACCTTCACCTTAGGAACACATGTGTCTATTGATGAAAGTACCTCAGTCTTAACAGTGTTCCATGCATCTGTCACATTCATGTCTCTGATTTTTTCTACTAGATTCTGAGCAGACACGCTGTCCTAAGAGCACTGTAATCTCCTTTAGCAAAATTCAGTCTGTAAGAACAGCCTGACCTTTTCTGCACATAGCATCAGGATTCAAAAAACAAAGATTGATGATGACTTTTCCCCAAAGGGGCTTCATGTCTAATACTGTCAATCATAGCTTGCTCTGTGGTAAAAACCAAGTCTAATACATGTGGAGTCTGATCACTTCTGTAATGTGTTGGTTGTTGAATGTGCTGAAACAAGAAAGAGTCCCTAACAGCTTCCATGAACTTTGTTGCTGGGTGATCTGTGTCTTTGGGAGATAACTCCTCCTTCCAATCTAACTCTGGGTGATTGAAATCACCAGTCACAAGCACATGCGAATGACCCTCAGTCATATGAATAAGTAGTTCGTTTACCAAGTCACTGTTTTCTTTTGAACTGCTGGGCGAGTGATACACTGTGCCTACAAGAAGACTGTCTGTGCCCCTAAGCGCTATCTTACACCACACTGATTCCTTCGCTGCCTGCAGTTTCCTGTCAAGTTTAACGGGCTGAGCGCCCAGTCTCTGCCTAACCCAAATGGCCACACCACGATACCACTGGTCCTGATCTAAATTATGAAAACAGTCAAAATTCTGCAGCTGAAGTTCAACGGCTTGTACTCTCCCCTCATGATTTTTTGGCAGTATTTCTGTAATACATACAATGTGTGGGCTTTCACTCTCAATCACAGCTAAAAGTTCACTTCTTTTATTTAACACAGAGTCTGAATTTGTATAAAAACACTTTAACACATTGCAGTTAAAGCTATGTACAGTTTTATGCAAGGTGCCACCTATTCCTGGCTTTCTGCTTCCTGCTGAGTGACGTTCACGTCTCCTTGGTTCCCCTTTGAGGCGTTTACCACCTTTCCACTTTTTATAATCCAGTTCTCCCCCCCCCCCCTTCTGCTTTGTTTCCTCCCTCTTTTTTCCCCTAAACTCTATCAGCGTTTTCATCTCTGCCCTCTCTAAAGAGGTTGAGTCCTCCTTCACATATATGTCCTTAAACTCCTGACTGCCTCTCAACTTCCTGGCCTCTTTCAAGACTGCACTGACCTGTCTACTGTCTTTGACTGTCCCAAGAAGGGGACGTTTCTCACCTACCTTCTTAGAGCGAAGTCTCTTGCAAGAAGCAATCTCTAGAGGAATGCCCAAGCACGGTCACCAGTCTACTAAAAAGGAAATATCTGCACCCTTAGAACTTTCTCAGCTTGGCTCTCAGGAACACTGAACCACACCAAGTTCGCCTTCTTACGTTCTCTGTCAGCTATCTCACGCGTTCCCATTTGCTACTGTCTCTGTCAAAAATTTATGATCAACTTCAGAAATTCTCTGGTTTTCTGTAGGTTTCGAGACTGTTTCTTCCTGCTTCCCTTTCAACTTCTCGACGTCCGATACTCAGGCTTAAAATCTCTGATTTCAGTTCGTCTTCTATCTTCCTCCTAAAACCCTCAAACAAGGCTTTGCACTTTTCATCAATAAGACTGTCAGCCTTGACTGCACTGAATGCAGGTTTCTCACATTCTTCACAGAACCAGTGCAGAATGTTCGTTCGCCGCAGAAAGTCGTATTCTTCACGAGAGAGGTCAGCACATGCAATGCAGACGTAACTATCGCACCTCTCACAGATGACCATCTCATCATCCTCATGAGTGAAATCCCGTTTGCAATACTTACAGGTGTCTGAGTATCTAGATCAGCATGATCTTTCTTAACTAGTTTCTTAACTGGTTCGCTTTCACCATTTCAGTTTGCTGAGTTCGGTTGAACACCGTGAACCTTCCCGCCATCTTGGTCTGAGCGAGCGCCTACACCAGGGGACTTTCTAACACTTTCTCTTCCTTTTTTTCTGCCTTGAGTCGCCATCTCTCCAATATTCTGTTAGCCCCAGAGCCCTAAAACTCTACGCTCATAATTCGAACAGCTTTTAAAACTCTTCGCAACTTAACAGTCTCCAAAAACTTTTAAAAAAAAACTCAGGAGCCCAATCTTCGCCCTCCCACGGATGTAAGGGACATCACTCCATTCATTGTGACCTTATGTACACTTCAACTTGGTTACTGTTATTTCAAAAGTACAGTCCATGTTCCAGTAGAGATGTACCTTTTCCTTTCATTAGTTTTTCTCTTGTTCTCTGTGAACAATGTTTTATTGCATCTTTGCACACATCCTGTGACACAATGAAGACTCCATACACATAGGTGAATAAAGATAACAAAAGTATTTCATTCTGTTGAATAGTGGTTTTATTTTTTGTTTTCTTCAGGTGACATTGACATTTCAGATGAAGACGAGAACTTTACAGAGTTTCATTATATACAAACAGTATATACAGACAGTCTGTCTGTGACAGTGTGGCAACGTTATTGCATTACATGAAGACAGTACACACAGATACTCTGTGTATAACAGTGCCATAAGCTTACTGCATTCAATACACAAAGTACAAAACGAGTGCTACAACATTGTTGGATTTCATGAAGATGGTACACACACAAAGTCTGTGTTTAAGAGTGCCAGGTTACTGCTTTACGTACAGCCGGTACTTTTGTGCCTGTTGTGAACTTGTGAAAGAGAACAAATAGACCTTTTCTTTACATGTGCACATACATGTGTATGCCTTAATTCATGGTAGCAAACAGATTGGGAAGAAAACATTGTTCATTGGACACCTTTAAGGGCAGCATTTACCACTTACAAACATTTTAAACTGTATGTCATTGGTACAGAGAAATGGTTACAGTACTGACATATGTTGCCTATAACTTTGTAAAAGAAGTGTATGACCCTACTTAGCTGTCACTGATCTGCAGCTGTGTTATTTATCAGTGAGATAAGCATGTTCACAGTAGCAAAAAGGAGTACTGGACATTTTGGTATAATGACAGAAGAGGACAAAAAGTTATGACCACATTTTTCTATTACTTCTGTTTCAGTGAGGAGAGTCTGTTCAGTGACAGCGCATTGTCCTGTGAAGAGGAATGGAAACCTCAGGTAAGCGATTTGCTGGCAAGCTATGAGAATGAGAAAGAACTGACATTTCACATGTGCATTGCAAAATAGATATTTCAGCAGTATGTTAGAGCACGCTGTCTTCGCTGTTTTTGGAGATTGAGGCATGTGAATATAGCTATATGAAGACATGTTGTGCTTTATTTCCAAATACATATTTTGTTCAGACATGATTCCAGTTTGCATACGGTTTCTGTGACAGTTACACGCCATGCCTACATCTTTAGAATGCATGTTGCAAGCTGTATGTTTTTCAGAATGGCTGAAATAGGATGTGTCGGCTGCATTTCTTTCATCATTTCCTTTTCGAGCTGAAAAATTACATGTTAGAGGCTAAAACGGTTGAAAACTGTGTCAGTGCGCATTTAATTTAACCACTATTAAGGAGCTGTTGACTTCTAACACCATTCATTTCAGTTCGATTGGAAACGCTCATGACGTGTAGTTTTTCTGAATAACAATGGTTTCTTGGCATAAAAGGGAAAATCTATGGCCGAGGAAAGTGACAGTGGATAAGCTTACATGCAATTTAAGGATGAAGATTGACAGGACATCGATAAATTAATGTTTACAAGGGAAATAGCTGAAGCACCTTCAGTCGGGGAAAAGGTAATATACACTGTGGAGTTTAGTGTGTATGTGCTCGTTCGGTTTTTCCTGTTGTTTACTTTCTTTAAGGAAAAGGGAGGGCCTGACAGCCCAATACATATTATGTTATCATGCAGGCAATGACGTTCCACGCCTTTCTGTTCCCTTGCTTGATGTGTTATTACCTTCTTGCCTCCATCAGTGTCTCCCTCCTTACTGCTAATCACCGATCTTCAGCCTTCACTATGTCTCTCCTCATGATTGCCTGCATGTCATGAAAAGTGTGTGTGTGTGTGTGTGTGTGTGTGTGTGTGTGTGTGTGTGTGTGTGTGTGTGTGTGTGAGAAGAGGACACAAGAATACCTGTTGCAATTAATAATATGAAGCATGTCATCTATAATATGAATCGAGGCATTATGACAGGGTTGTTTTGCTCTGCAACGACTCAGTCCAGAATGGAGCACACAGTACATGACGAAGTGACGAAGAATGTTGTTCTTTCAATGTTTGGGACACCGCCCGACAGACCGAGTGGAACGCAGACAGTGAAAGACAATGTCAAAGTGAAAAAGGAAAGAGAGAGTGCCAGTACATTCGTCTGGACGGTTCCAGGGAAAGAAATTGAACTATGATATAGTTCATCTTCACTTGATTACTTCACACAAGTCATGTGAAACCTATTGTATGCTTGTTACATTCTGCTATGAATACTAACTTGCTCTTTACATGACTCTTGCCAAGCACAAATCATCCCAAACATGGACATTGCACTCCCCAAAACAGTGAGTATGACAGCCAGAGGGATTATACGTTTGTGAAGACGTGATTCAGATTTGCCATCAGCCGACAAGAAGTATCACTTCTCGAACTGATGTTGGTTGTGACTTTGATTGCATCATGAAGTAACACATGTCCTTGAATAACAGAAGGAGGCAAACATTTGTGATTAACTCCGGAAATGTAAACTAACCTACTGAAACTGTTTGGTTGACATTATTTTTAGTAAAGGGCTTTAAATCCGAGATCTTTAGCTGTCTGTAGCCATCCTTTCCCGTTCTAATCTGTACAGCCTTCCCAACAGTCTGTCAGTACACAGAACCATCAGTAAGATGTTGCAGCTAACATTACCGAATAGAAGATACCAGCTGTAAGGTAGGAACAGACTTCTTGGAAGTAACAGAGGTCCTTTCGCTTCCCTTCCCTTCAAAGTCCCACACAGCAAGGTGCTTTTTCTGATTGCACTTGTACATTACATTTGACCTGAAACGTGTTGGAACATTTGCTCGTCTATACATTTTGCAGGAATGAGAAATTCAAGGCACTGGACAGAACATAATGGGAAAGGGGAGACAAACTGTGCATGGATTAGGGACGACTGCATAATGCAACCGATTGAGAGAAGACCTTCAAGCATATGGACGACAAACAGGATGGCAGATCAACACCTGGAAGAACATATCCACAGACGATTGTCACATCAACATGCAGGTGAGAGTCTTTTTTGACTTACGGAAGGATATAACAATTTATGCAATTTTACATTTGAGGTATTGCTTCCACTTCACAGTGAGTATTGCTCATGAAATTAACATGACTTCATACATCATGTGACAGTAATTATATATGGACAAATACATCTGAATTGGTACGAACATATACACCATGGACTTCATTCAGCTGTAGCTCCATTCAAATGTTGAATTACACGAATCTGGGTAATGTATGACATGCGATAACAAACACGTTTTTTCCATGTGAACGGTAGATGATATAGCAACAACTTGCTAGTGAGGCAAAAAAGATTTATGTCAGGGTACTGGGGAAAACCCGCCGTTTTTCAGGACACACTACATTCCTATTCATGTGGCAATTTGTAGCCAAATGTAACATGTACATGAATCTTGTCCCATATGTCCATTGCTGAACAATTCAGTAGTGGAGGTAAAGTGCAGGGTAACAAGTCTTCCGTCATTATTGTTATTATTTAGGAACGATCCGAACTTACAAAAAAAGGTGGGGGACAAATGAAGACAATGTGAAGAAAAGAGTAAGAATTTACATCGTAAATATGAAAAGCCTTCACTACCTGCATGAGAGAACCATCGTAATTTATCTCGAAGGCAGATCTACTTCTATTGCCTGCTCCTAGGCCTTCCTCCACATCTGATTTGTGTGAGCATTTTCAGGTAATATAGATCGGACTCGGTATGAAGAAGCTGGTTTTATGCTTCCAGTGAACATGTTGAATCCGGGACAGCAGACACTGATATGTACGATAATAATTAGGTAATGATATTTGTTTATGACAGTCAAGACAGAGGTACACCTCTTGGGGCAATACTGGCTATGGAGAATGTGTACAAAGCCTTCCGCTACATTTACAGGCGGTCCCCTCATACAACTGCGGCATTGATTGATCGCAATTGAACATTGTATGCTCCTAGTTGAATGAGGTGGCAAGGTGCAGAACACTTGCAGAATTTGGTGGCGGCTGTTGGAGACATTCATCGACATTCCACATACAAGTCTTGTTCTAAACTAGTACAAGCACACACTCAGTTCTGACTTGGGTTTGGGTGGTGTCGTATGTGCTATCTAATTGCCTTCAATGAATACAATCACTGACAATTGACATGAAAGAGGATGTACAGGCATTGCAAAAATGAAATCCAATTGGCAGCCGTACTTTGGTTTTGATCATTACAGATGTCAACTACTGCTGGTCTCAACTGTTATACACTTTGGGATATGTAACAGTTCAGCGGGTTCATCTTTAAGATGTAGGGGAGGGAACTGCATGTGGACATCGTTCGCATTCCGTGGTTGTCGGAAGCATTGAGTTTGTTTTCTGAGGGTGATGCTACATATGATCGAGTGCAGTCGTACATTGCAAGAACAGTTACATTAGTGGTCACTTCAGGCTTTACCTGTGCTTTTGGCAAAGCCTTTTAGGGTCAGTGTGCTGCGGTCACTGTCAGTCTTTAAGGCTGGAGAGTAATCCATACAATGTTAGTTGTAGTCTGACTTTTTCAGATGCTGTCTTGTATATTTCAGGTGCCTTACATTATGCTAAAGGCTATTGTTCCTTGGTACGTTCGTGACAACTTGATTTGTTTTGTACTGTGCTGCTCAGTACCTTGTTATCTGCTGCACAAATTTCAGTGACAGAGTCCCCTGCCTGTTTGAGTGGGCAGAGAATAAACAGTACGATATCTGTCATTGTGCTTCTGTCTGTCTTCATGCTTTGCAGGGTGGTGATCCTCTGTTCCACAAGTGAAAACGACGTGAGGAACTAGTTGTCTGAGTCTGTGCCCGCACACATGAACACCGCTGACTGGTTTGCACAAGTACTTAAGTATCCAGCACAACAGCACACCGTCACACCCGCAGATGCTGCTTGTCTTCCAATCTGAAGACCACATTCTTATTCTGAGAGCCCCCTCCAAGTGGTCAATGTTGGCAGAAGACAGAGGATGACCCGCTGCAAACGGCATGGTAAGGTCACTGTGAACTTACATTTTGTGTACACTCCTTTCTTTTCTGGGAAATCAGGAAAAAGGCAGCGTTTGCCTGACTGGACCTCGGTTAAGAATGTGGTGGCCTGTGTTGAAATTGGTAGTCCAGTTGTTGCTAAGTCTATGCTTGTTGACCAGTACCCTTTGCCTTTTTTTATACAGCCGCACTGACCTGGGAGGAACAGCATGTCGTGGCTGTGTTCATGCCCTGTCATAAGGGAAGTTCAACATATCAGTCACTTTCTTCACATGCAAAAGTCTTATGGTTGCTGGTTTTTCATCCCAGTCGTTGGATTACCTTATCCTGGGTTGTAAGTTCTTAGGTGGACTGGCATCTGTGATGATAGCACTGCCACTGGAAGCAGGCGTATCAGTTGCTTGGATGGCCGAAGGGGTAGATGATGTCTCCTTGTCAGCTGTGGAAACAAGACATATCTTTTCGATGTGATTTATAGGCTGGAACCAGTCTGCTGTGTGCTTCCTCTGCAGCATAATGAAATAATACGACAGTGACAAGATTGTGAGGAAGCCCAGTTTATTGCATTACCTTTTAAAGATGGCGCCTCTGATGTGCTGTGCAAACGGGATCACGGCACAATGGTTAGCACACACATACATACCATGTCACCAGCTTGAAGGAAGTGTTCATAAATGCTGACTGGTTATTCATGAAGCCATTGTTAGGCCTCTTGAAAGAGGGGACTGTTGACCACAGCTGTGTCTTGCGAAAGAGGCAGGCCAACATGGGTTGTGCCTATATGTAAATTACGACATCCCTGACTCTCCTTCCCACTCACCTACGTTCCTCTTCTTTCAACCTGTTTGTGCATGTGCTTGTGTTGGTCTTTGTATGTGTACATTATGTAGGACAAACAAGTGTCATGACAGCTTTTCACAAAAGTGATGTTTTACAGCGGTGGGTGATGAAGGAAATTCCAGACAGTTGCAGTAAATACAGTGAAGGCCCATCCACCTACATGAATGAAAAAGACACCGTAAATGGGAAGGTTCACCATTTTCATTTTAATCAACACTTCAAACACACGTCAAATCAACAGACTGACTATGTTGCCACGCAGTTCATGTGATTGGTCAAAGGGAAAGAACTGTGACTGTCGGTGGTTGTAATCGGAGGCATATGAAAAGACCACAACTCCCTGGACAGCAAATGTTGGCATTACTTGTGGTTCAAAAATTGTCGAACTGATCGTCTCTTGGTTGTTATTTTTCTATGTTTGAGGGTAAGTCTGATTTATCTGTGGTCAAAAGTTCCTTGACTTATGAAAAATTGACTGCTGATAGGCTTAGGTTTCAATTTCATTTACAAGAAAGACATTATGCAGGACTTCATAATCAATACATTACATTCTACTTCTATGCACCATGACCACATCACGGCGTAACCATTTTGGGCCAGAAATGCATGGTAATTGCTTCAATAGTCGCTTTTAGTTTCATGCTGGGATGCTTGCAAGCAGACAGATTGACATACAGGGAACGGGACTCCTTGACGGTTTCCGGCTCAAAGACAGGGTCAGGGGTGAGTGCTAAGGCCTGCCTTGTGAAGTGAGCCAAGGGGAGGGGCACGCATTTGAAGACTGTGAATGATGTCACTGGATGGAAATCGACCAAAAGAGGTGAAATGATTGGTTGGCGGTGGTTCTTGTCATTAACTAGGACTATACAATGAATTGCGAGGTGAAATTAAGGCTAGACCTCAGAACGTTAACATGGTGTAACGAGTGTCTTTGTGTAAAATAACTGTGTTATCACACGTTGCATGTTGAACTCCTCGTTGACCGAGTCTTGGCAAGCCTGTTGTGAACCTGACTGTTATTTGTAGTGTAGCAGATGTGGATTTTCTGACGTTTTTTTTTTCTTTGGTTTCGTTTTGACCATATTTGCAGGCTTGACTGCCATAGGTCTGGTGGAGCTGACGTGCAGTTTGTGCGTACACTTATGTTGTACATGTTGTGGTCCGACTTGTTGTGGATCGGTGATCTTTTGATGCCAGTATGTCTGTGAGCACCAATATATGGAAGGAATAACGTATACCTCCAATTACGCATTGCTTATGGTGTCCATGGTGTGATACGTATGCTGTACTATATGCTCGAAGACTGTCACACCTCTGTCCTCAGTCAAATATACGATGCGATGAGACCCATGACTACAACTGTACCCAGTTGTCTGAAAGGGAAGTAGGTCATGATGTCGGTTTGTTTCACATCTTGATGGTACATGACTGATAAAAACACTCCACTTGAACCTTTGCACACTCATTATGATATCGCACACTGTTCGGAAACGTGATAGATGCACATGTACATTCAACATACAGTCTTCCTTTTCTTGCATTAACACCTGGAACTTGAAGACTTTACAGTACATCACTGACAGTTAGAAACAGGTCTGCACCTGAGAAACAGGTCGGCACTTGTCGGACTTTGAGGTACATCAGTGATACTCGGAAACATGTCTGTACTCGTCGGATGGTGCATTGGGGACAGAGAGAGAGAGAGATGTCTGTACTCGTCGGATGGTGCATTGGGACAGAGAGAGAGAGAGAGAGAGAGAGAGAGAGAGAGAGAGAGAGAGAGAGACAGGAAGACAGAGACAGACAGACAGACAGACACACACTCAGAGACTGAGACAGACAGAGACACAGACAGACTGAGGGACAGAGAGAGAGACAGACAGACAGACAGACAATGAGAGAGAGAGACAGACAGACAGAGACAGAGACAAAGAGAGAGACAGAGACGGAGAGAGAGAGAGAGACAAGAGACAGACAGAGAGACACAGAGAGGGAGAGACAGATAGATAGAGACACACATACAGAAATATAGAGACAGAGAGAGACAGAGACAGAGAGAGAGACACACACAGTGGGTATTTCACTTTTCCTCAACAGGAGCATGATAGCGAATACTTGCTTTTATATTTGCAATCTAAAGGAATAAGGTAATTGTTACTTTATAAGGGCAGCAGTCTGTGCGTCTCTATGGTATGGCATGTCATAGCAATGACTATAGTCAAAATCGTTGATCACAATGACAGTACGAAATTTCTATCGCTATTGTCATGACAACACTACTAGGAAGCTATGCAAACACTGTGGGTGACCACTCCATCCGTACGGCTAATAAAAGATCCAAAGATAGAAATGAATATTTGAAATCATCTACTTCTTGATCACACTGTCTTCACTTCACAAGACATCGTAGGTGAGTCTCCTTCAGCTATGAAACCCATTGTTCTCGATATGTGATTGTGCCGCTTAGCATTCATTCGCACACACATCAGCTGATTACAACAGTTACACATCAGTAGTTTCCTTGCATAACTAGCGAATGTGTTCTAGTATAGGGCATACCAGTATGGACATTAGTTTATGATAAAACGATACGAGTAGGTCGACATCCTGTACTTGGATCATGATTATGTAGCATGTTGCAGCAAACAGGGCAGTGTATGTTGACTGATTAACTTGCATTCATGCATCGAGTGAATATGTTGTATCTTACACAGCAAACACTGCTACATACAATAGTGTATTCCACTTCGGTTGTTGTACAGTTTGTGTTTCAAGTACATACCCTCTTTTCTTTTATACATGTATCCCGATAGAAGTAGGAAACCTGTTGGGCCAATACTGTTTATGGACAATGTCAGAAACATTTTCCATCACACTTACAGATGGTCCCAGCATACAACGAACGCGGTACATCTTCATGTCAAGTCAACAGTTAGCAGCTGTGAGAAGAGTATCAAACAAGCTCCCATGGAAAAAGGTTAGATACACTCAATACAGTTTGTTTGTCTTTGTTTCCTGTATTTCCTCGATACCAATACACAAGCAAACAAACAGAACATTCCATTCATAAATTCATTTTTCTTTCTGGAAAGAATGTTGAATGGTCTGAGCTGGTTGAAGTGCAAGGTGCAGAACACAAACACGCTAGTAAGGCTTCTATTGATTTTGGTTGCAGCTGGTGGGAGAAATTCTTGAAAATGAACAGTTAGAAGTGTTGTTCTGCATCAGTAGAAGCACACTGTCAGTTCAGACTGTCGGCGGTTGGGTGGTGCCCTATGTGCTATCCAGTCGCCTTTCACGAATGCAGTCACAACAAGAAAAAATAACAGGAATAAAATAGGATATAAACATTTCGCGTAAAAACACTCCCATCGGCATCGCGGTTAAGGTTTTGACAATTAAAGATGTAGCAACCTTGTGTTGTTTATTTCCTTCACCCTCCCACCCTACTCCATGACCGCGGAATCGGTAACACATTGGGAGTATTTGCGTCCGGCTGATTTGAAGTCTTTACTTAAAAGTCCCCAAACTTTGCATCTAAACTTTGATTGACTAACTGCAATCAGAATCTGCATTCCGCATGCCATGATTTCGAACAGTACCTTCTATTAAGTCTGCAGCTTACCTTGTACAAACAAATGACAAGACAAAATATGATGCGTTTTAACCTCTTAGGTCTTGTTGATTGAAAACAAACAACAGTCAGGAGAATGCAAACGGAGAACAAGCAAACACTTGGTGTATGGAAGTTGCCTCCACATGGGCGTTGAATGATAAACAGGCCAGTGTGAGTTAAAATACTAATGAGGACAATCACAATAAGCAATGATAACCATAACAATAATCATGACAAACATGTTGGAAGAATATGGATAATGAGAGAATTACTACTACTGTGACAGTACCACATTAGTACTTGCAGTATTCAGAGTGGATACATACACTGGACAGGAGAAAGCAGAAGGGTTTGAGGATCGTCAAACAGCATGATCCTTGTGACTGTAGTATTTGTGGCGATGATGATGGTGATGACAATGGTAAGGAAGATGATGGCAATACCAATAATGATAGTAATTGTAATGATTGTAGGTTGTAATTGCAATAACTTTGATTTTGAAGAAGGTGTCGCTGCGTGCGGAGTACTCCCCAGACGCTACATCACATCTGCATACTTTTTAGACCACACTGCAGATTGTCTCCAAGATGAGAGATTTTAACAAGAGGCTCTCATGGCTATGAATTACACGGCGGACCTACACATTAGCCCAATGCGCTGGTCATACTTTCAGTACCTACCTAACATTGGTTGTGCGATAGCTTCTGCCAATCCTGTCCGCCCCCCCCCCACCTGCCGTACACCCGCACCACCCCCACCCCCACCCCCCACCGTACCCCCTCATCCTCTGTTCAGCCCTCCACCCGTCGTCAAGCCCACCCCTCCTCCCCCCTACCCTGCCAACCCACACCTCCACCATAACCACCCCCCTCCCCGCCATTGCTCCACCGCCAACCCCCCAAACTCCCCATGCCCGCTGCTACTCGGCCACCACCCCCGTCATTCACCCCCTGTACCCCCACCGCACACAGCCAAGCCCCCGCCCCTAGCCAGTCTCCCTGTTCCCCAACTAATATTAATAGGATCTTTCGCGGCCGCCATGCCCACAACGCGTCCCCTCCCCCCGCCCACCTCTCCCCGCCTGCCTTCACTCCCCTCCGCGGCCGCCACACCTGCACCGTAAACCCCACCCCGCCCTCCCCGTCCCCCGCTCGTCAACCGCCCTACGCCCACCCTTCCCCTCCGCAGCCCCCACGCCAGTCACACACATCCATCCCCCACCCCCCACGCCCCGCCTGTCGACCACACTCAGCCCACTCGCCCGCGCCCCCACATCTTCCTTCCCCCCAGGACCACCACCCACCCAAAAGCCACCTGCTACACTCCCCCCCTCTACCTCCCGAAACACAAACCCATCCCCCCCCCCCACCACACGTCCACCTACCCATGCCCATCCCCAGTCCCTAACGCAGCCCCCAATCCTGTCCCTAAGGATGCCAACCCATACCTGCCTACCCGCTCCCGCCCGTCCTACGTCCGTCCCTACCCCCACCCCCGCACCCTCACACCCCGCCGGGCACACCACCCACCCCAAAGCCACCAGCCCACCCACCCCCCCCCCCCTGCCCCATGTCCAGCGCCACCCGCCCGCCCTACCGTCCCTGCACCTGCTCAGCCACCACTTGCATTGTCTCCTTCCAAGTACCATCGTTTTCATTACACGCTCATCCTGCAATGACATTGAGAGGACAAGTCATTGATCGTTGCTCAATTTAAATTGCTGGCTCAAGAACTTTTCACAGGTTGAAACGCGTCAGGTTTCGTTTTGTTCCTTGTTTGTGCATGTGGCCTGGTGGCCCGGCAGAGTTACTTCCACTTAACTTACATTTCTGTTTCCATTTCTGCCTGCAGTCACCTCACTTTGAAAACAACTGCATACATCTTTTTAATGATGTGAAGCTTTTTGTATGCTTCATGTGCTTTTACCTGTAATCCAAGTAATAGAAACATAAATTTTATGGAAAGTATATGGTGAAGCCATGGAAAGTGTTGAATTAATGATTCCTATTTTTCCCAATGGTAATGAACAGCAGTATGGTGTTGTTGAGAATAATTAATTTCATTCTTTTGTCACTGACAGAATGGCTTCAACGTGGGTTTCATTCGGGCAGAAAGTGAAACAAACGTTACTACAGAATCAATGGGCCACCAGTCAAAGGAACACATTGCAGATTTTAGTCCATCAAGTTTTCTTCACGGTTGACATATAACCTTTATAATCATGACGCATTATGGAATGGAACTGAGGTTGAAGGGGAGAACATACACTCAATGACAAGAGCAGCAGCAGACAACCACAACAACAAGCACAACAGCCACAACGACAACAAACAACAAACAGCAATGATTAATGATAATAACAGCAATAACAATGATGATGGTGTGGAGTGGTGAAGAATGACGGTGAAAACAGACAGATGGTGGTACAATCTGGAACCAAGGGAACACAGCCAGTCTGGAAGAATGAAGACAGAACTATGTGGAGTTTCTTCCCTTTCCACTTCTTCCATAGGCCAAAGAACACAAGGATGTCTAGGTTGCATTTCACCGTCTAAATACGATGCTGACGGTGATGATGATTACTCAATGATAATGTGTATTCTCGTCGCTTCCACTTCAGTTCCATTCATTCTTTCTACTTGCTCACGGAAGACCAAATTACGCTTTCAGATGGAAGACGTAAGTGACCTTCTGCTTACACTTCGTTTCCATTGCTTTTTGTGTTGTGTGCACTGTCTTGTTCTTTCCTTCAGGCCCAGTATTTTTGCTTCTGCTACCGACAGACGTTTCTATTGTGGTTACAGTTCGCACTGGCATGAAAGAATAATGTTAAGTAACTTCGCAAAGAGTTACAAAAAGCCAAACTGGAGAATACATACTGAAGGGTACTTCTCCACAGCCCAGTTAAACCAGATCCCTTTCTTTTCCATGCAGAGCAAAAGCGTAAGCATTTGGCCTTACAGGCAAAGTGTATCCTTCAAGCTGAAAAGCAAACTGGAGAAACATACTGAAGGGTACTTCTCCACAGCCTAGTTAAACCAGATCCCTTTCTTTTCCATGCAGAGCAAAAGCGTAAGCATTTGGCCTTACAGGCAGTGTTTCCTTCAAGCTGAAAAGCAACAAGAAATCGAAGACGAGCGCGAGCATGAGCAAAGGCATGAACCAACTGCCTACCGCATCGACCGAGATCGACCGCGACATTTCGTCTCGCTGAATAACGGATGGATCAAGATTGACCGCTGAATACTAGGTCCACGACTTTCATTTTGACTGTCGCATATCCGCAAATGCTGTACGGCCGTTTTCGGACGCCAGTTTCGTTTTGGGGGGCAACAGTTTTGATAGAGTTGTTTCGCTGCCGTGATTTTAACAGTTCGGCCGCTTTTCGTGAAGATTTGCTGATACAGTGGCGGATCAGGTAACTGTGCAATTTGTAGAAGTCTTTTCCTCATGTCTTAGTGATGAATATAGCGTTTTAGAGGCCTACACTCTTGAAGAAGATTTGAAGCAAGACGATTCGGACGTCGATTTTGACCTAGTCATTTGGCAGATTTTGGAATGTTTTACCAAAATCAGTAAGTGGTCAGAGGAAGAATGGGGAGGTACATTAGCGAGGCATTTTCTTGGTTGCCGACAGAAAACAGAAAGCTATGAAAACAGTTGCTGTTGCATTCTAACCAGTTCATTACCTTGTCAAATAATTTGTCACAAGGACTGATAATTGAGAAAGATGACTGTACAGTGGTAGGCGATTCATTTTCACCTATCGAACCCTTTCTGACCTGTATGTTGGTGTGCCCATATGTGTTCATCTGCACACACACTAGCTGCTTATAAATGTTACATGTGAACAGCTTTGGCATCACTGGTGACAGTGTTTCCATATGGGGCTTACACATGCAGCGTTGGGATCTTGGGGCACACAGCATGTGGCATCAAAAAGGGAATGTGTGTTGTGTGAATAAGAAGGGTTTCATGCAATTAGTGAACATGTTTGGGTCTCAGACAACAAACAAGAACACAGCACAGTGTTGTATTCCATGTTGTTGTTTTTGTTGTCTTTCATTCAGGTAACTATATGTGTGTACATATGATAGAATAGAGATAGAAAACCTGTCTGGGCAATCAGGACAATGGACAATGTCAGCAGAAATATTACACCCACAAACTTGACAAGTGTTCCTAACATACTGCAGCCTCTGGTGTGGTGATCAGCTGTAAGAGAAACGTCAAACTAACTGTAGTGCGATAATGGAGACACCAAAGGCAATTCAATTTGCTTCGTTTACATTTTTGGAACCTTTATTCATAAGGAAGCAAACAAAAGATGATACGATCGAAACCATTGTCATTCATTACTGACACATTTGAGGTCTGACCTGATTGAAGTGCAAATTCACCAAATGCCATTTCAAAACTTGTCATACGTGACCTTTGTTTTCCTTCAACATACTCCATCCATAGTGCAACACACATTTCACAATCAGAAAATTCAACACAATTTATGACGCTCACATTGCAACAGATGACAGTAACGTCATGGCTGTACTCATTGTTAAATAGCTGTTTATGTATTCCATTTTGCAAAAGAAGTACATAACTAACTTCTTGGGAGGTTTAAAAAAAAACCACACACACATACACTGATTATCAATTCCTAAGTGCAAGATGGACTATGTGTCAAAATGGACAGGCCAGTGGTAGCAATGAGTAGGCAGTGTTTCATATGTATAGCAAACGTTATTGATGACAACACTAACAACAACTAAGAATGCTGCAGGTATGGTGGACACAAGATCCACTGGGAGGTACTCAACGATGCTGTCAATAAAGGACCACTTGATAATCTTGATAACATGCAGCTGACGGGAGCTGTAACAAATATCTCATCAATCAGTGACACTTCGCTGGCATTCATCCAGCGATCCAACAGCTGATGTTTTCCCACGAATGGCATTGACCTTGAACTATGGGATGCCCACGTACACGACTAGTTGTGACGCACCTACGCCTTGGTCATTACAGATGAGAAATAATTTGTGTACAAATTCATGTTATGACCCTTTCCTATGCCCATACATACTTAAATTCGACTGAAGTCATAGTACCCAACCACCTGAGGTTTGGAAGAATATTCTGTAGATGGGCTTGCATTATAGTCTGATGTTCCCACTCGCATAATGAACAATTAACCAAGCAACCTAATACAATCAATGAAGGTAATAACCACTCACTTGATTACTGTTGACAAAGACTGTTATATAATGATGACAATGTGTCTCCTACCCTTGTGCAGTCATCCTTGTGAAATGATTACAGGGACATTTGTGGACACTTGCAAGGCTAGGCTGGGAAAATGGGATTTGGGTTAGGGTTTGAGTAAGGGATTTGTGATGTTGGTTGTAGGGTCATTGGTTAATGGTTAGGCCTTTCAGGATTAGGGATTTGGGGGGGGGGGGGGGGGAGGGGGGGGATTAGGGTTAGGGTTACACAGTTAGGAATCTGGGGTTGGGGTTGGTTACGTTAGGTTACGTTTAGGGTTAATCTTTGCATTGGTTAGGGTTTCATGAAAGTTTGGGTTATGTTTTGAGTTTGGATTAGGGGTTAGGGGTTCAGGGGTTAGGGTTCGGTTCCAGGATTAGGGTTGAAGGGTTCAAGGGTTATGGTTCTTCACATTGGGTTCCAGAGTTAAGGTTTCTGGTTTGGGTTTGGGTCATGGATTACAGATTGGGCTTGAGTATGTGATTATAATTAGGAAAGATGTGTTTTGCTTAGGAGACAGGAATTAAAAGATAACAGTTAGGGGTTAGGAGTTACAGTTCACAGTTGAGGGATATACGGTTTTGGTTTATGGTAAAGGGTTTTGGTTTATGGTAAAGGGCTAAGGACAGGATTAGGTTCTTAGGATCAGCCTTACGATTTCAGTGAGTAGGGTGACGGTCAGGGTTCTAGGGTTTAGGTGATGGTTACAGTTAGCTTCAATACTTCGGGGTGGGGACTGTAGGGTTACGGTTATATCGTTAGCATTTTAGGGTTCAGGTTATGGAGGTAGGGTTAGCATCTTGTGAGAGTTGGGGTTAGGGGTTCATGGGGTTATGGGGTCTAGATATGACTTGGGTGGTGATTTGGGTTACGGTTAAGGGTCAGGGTTACAGTGTGGTTGAGGGGTTGGGGTTCAGTTTTACGCTGTAAGTTGTAGGGTTAAAGGGTTATGATTCTGAGGTTAGGGTTCTAGGGTTAGGTTTGTAGACTTTGGGTTCAGCATTACGGTTAGGAGGGGTTTGGCTAAGGGGTTTCGAACAACAGTTTGGGATTACGGTTAGGGTTAGGGTGAGGGTGACGGGTATAGGTAGGGGTAGGGTGAGGGGTTACGGTGAGGGTTAGGGTTTTAGAGTGGGGGTGAGGGTTAGGGGGTTAGGGTTAGGGAGAGGGATTTAGTGTTAGGGATTTAGGGTGAGAGGGTTAGGGTGTAGGGTTTTAGGTTAAGGGTTTTAGGGGTTAGGGGTAGGGTTAGGGGTTAGGGTTAGGGTTCAGGGTTTTTAGGGTTAGGGAGTTAGGGGTTAGGGTTTTAGGGGGTTAGGGTTTTAGGGGTTAGGGTTAGGGTTTTTAGGGTTGGTTAGGGTTTTTAGGGTTAGGTTTAGGGTTAGGGGTTAGGGTTAGGTAGGGGTAGGGTTAGGGGGTTAGGGGGTTGGGTTAGGGTTTATTAGGGTTAGGGTTAGGGTTTTAGGGTTAGGGTTAGGTTGGGTTTTAGGGTTGGGTTAGGGTAGGGTTTGGGTAGGGTTA
>CM065726.1:81458208-81469758 GCA_033310375.1 Conus canariensis
AATTTTTAAAGGGTTCCCCGGGTTAAAAAGTTTCAAAAAATTTTCCCAAACCCGGTTTAAGTACATTTTCCCCACACTTTAACCCCAAATTTTCCCAATTTTAAAACCCCACTTTTAAAAACCCCCTTTAAACATTTTCCCATTTCAATTTTAAATTTAAAAAGTTTTAAACGAACAAAGTTTTAAAGTTACACTTTCCCCGTTACAAAAAAAAAAGAACTTTTAAAAAGTTCCCCTTTTTAAACGACCCCCAAAAGTTAAATTAAAAAAGTTTCAATTCCCTTTCACGTTCCAACTTTTAAACAAAATTTAAATTTTAAAGGGAAAAATTTTAAACCAAACTTTTCAAAGCCCAACCCCGGTTTCCTTTTCCCAAATTTTAAAAATTAAACCCCTTCCAAAAATTCCCCAAATTTTACAAGAAAAAGGGAAAAAAGGCACGTAAAAGGTACAATTTTAAACTTTTCCCGTTACACCGTTCAAAATTTCCCACCGTTTAAAATTTCCCCTTTCCCCCTTTAAACTAAATTTAAAAGAAAATCTTTAAGTCCCAAACCCGTTCAAGTTACCATTTATTCAATTCCCACTTTTAAAAAAGGGGCCCTTTTTCCAAAATTTTTAAATTTTTCCCCGTCCCAAGTTTTTAAAACGTTCCCGGTTTCCCGGGCCAAAGTTCCCTTTACAAATTTAAAAGTTCCCCCTTTTTTAAAATTTTCAACAGTTAAAAGTTAAAATTTTAACTTTCAAGTTAAAAATTTTAAAAACCCAACCCGTAACCATTAAAGTTTTAAAATTTTAAATTTTTAAAAGGGTTCCCAATTTACAGGTTTTAAAAGGGTTTTCCCCATTTCCCTTTCACTTTTCCGGTCCCGTTCCCGGTTCCCAAACTTGCCCAAGTTAAAACCGTTTAAAATTCCCCTTCACTTTTTTTCCCTTTCCCATTTTCACCCCTTTTAAAAGGTTCCCGTTTACCCTTTCCCCTTTAAATCCCGTTTCCCGCCCGTTTAATTTTTCCCCCAAACCTCAAACCTTTCCCGTTCACCTTTCGCTTTTTCCCTTTGGTTTTACCTTTAACCTTTTTACCCGTTTTTCCCCGTTCCACTTTAAAAAAGTCACCTTTAAACCTTTATTTATTCCCCTTTTTTCCCCGTTGGTTCAGGGGTTTTTTTTCCCCTTTTCCCAAAAACCCCTTTCCCACCCGTTCCCCTTCACAGGGTTCCGTTTTTCCCAGGGCCGGTTAAAACCAGCCCCGTATCACCTTTATCCGATAACCCGTTATGCCAATTTACCCCCCGTTAAAGCCCCCTTCCCCCCCCCCGTTCCCCTTTCCCCCTTTACAACCACCCCCCCAAAACCCCACATCCCCAACCCAAATTAACCCTAACCCCTAACCCTAAAAACCCTAACCCCTAACTCTAACCCTAAAAACCCTGACCCTAACCCTAACCCCTAACCCTACCCCTAACCCTAAAACCCTTACCTTAAAACCCTAACCCTAACCCTCACCCTAAATCCCTAACACTAAATCCCTCTCCCTAACCCTAACCCCCTAACCCTCACCCCCACTCTAAAACCCTAACCCTCACCGTAACCCCTCACCCTACCCCTACCTATACCCGTCACCCTCACCCTAACCCTAACCGTAATCCCAAACTGTTGTTCGAAACCCCTTAGCCAAACCCCTCCTAACCGTAATGCTGAACCCAAAGTCTACAAACCTAACCCTAGAACCCTAACCTCAGAATCATAACCCTTTAACCCTACAACTTACAGCGTAAAACTGAACCCCAACCCCTCAACCACACTGTAACCCTGACCCTTAACCGTAACCCAAATCACCACCCAAGTCATATCTAGACCCCATAACCCCATGAACCCCTAACCCCAACTCTCACAAGATGCTAACCCTACCTCCATAACCTGAACCCTAAAATGCTACGATATAACCGTAACCCTACAGTCCCCACCCCGAAGTATTGAAGCTAACTGTAACCATCACCTAAACCCTAGAACCCTGACCGTCACCCTACTCACTGAAATCGTAAGGCTGATCCTAAGAACCTAATCCTGTCCTTAGCCCTTTACCATAAACCAAAACCCTTTACCATAAACCAAAACCGTATATCCCTCAACTGTGAACTGTAACTCCTAACCCCTAACTGTTATCTTTTAATTCCTGTCTCCTAAGCAAAACACATCTTTCCTAATTATAATCACATACTCAAGCCCAATCTGTAATCCATGACCCAAACCCAAACCAGAAACCTTAACTCTGGAACCCAATGTGAAGAACCATAACCCTTGAACCCTTCAACCCTAATCCTGGAACCGAACCCTAACCCCTGAACCCCTAACCCCTAATCCAAACTCAAAACATAACCCAAACTTTCATGAAACCCTAACCAATGCAAAGATTAACCCTAAACGTAACCTAACGTAACCAACCCCAACCCCAGATTCCTAACTGTGTAACCCTAACCCTAATCCCCCCCCCCCCCCCCCCCCCCCACAATCCCTAATCCTGAAAGGCCTAACCATTAACCAATGACCCTACAACCAACATCACAAATCCCTTACTCAAACCCTAACCCAAATCCCATTTTCCCAGCCTAGCCTTGCAAGTGTCCACAAATGTCCCTGTAATCATTTCACAAGGATGACTGCACAAGGGTAGGAGACACATTGTCATCATTATATAACAGTCTTTGTCAACAGTAATCAAGTGAGTGGTTATTACCTTCATTGATTGTATTAGGTTGCTTGGTTAATTGTTCATTATGCGAGTGGGAACATCAGACTATAATGCAAGCCCATCTACAGAATATTCTTCCAAACCTCAGGTGGTTGGGTACTATGACTTCAGTCGAATTTAAGTATGTATGGGCATAGGAAAGGGTCATAACATGAATTTGTACACAAATTATTTCTCATCTGTAATGACCAAGGCGTAGGTGCGTCACAACTAGTCGTGTACGTGGGCATCCCATAGTTCAAGGTCAATGCCATTCGTGGGAAAACATCAGCTGTTGGATCGCTGGATGAATGCCAGCGAAGTGTCACTGATTGATGAGATATTTGTTACAGCTCCCGTCAGCTGCATGTTATCAAGATTATCAAGTGGTCCTTTATTGACAGCATCGTTGAGTACCTCCCAGTGGATCTTGTGTCCACCATACCTGCAGCATTCTTAGTTGTTGTTAGTGTTGTCATCAATAACGTTTGCTATACATATGAAACACTGCCTACTCATTGCTACCACTGGCCTGTCCATTTTGACACATAGTCCATCTTGCACTTAGGAATTGATAATCAGTGTATGTGTGTGTGGTTTTTTTTTAAACCTCCCAAGAAGTTAGTTATGTACTTCTTTTGCAAAATGGAATACATAAACAGCTATTTAACAATGAGTACAGCCATGACGTTACTGTCATCTGTTGCAATGTGAGCGTCATAAATTGTGTTGAATTTTCTGATTGTGAAATGTGTGTTGCACTATGGATGGAGTATGTTGAAGGAAAACAAAGGTCACGTATGACAAGTTTTGAAATGGCATTTGGTGAATTTGCACTTCAATCAGGTCAGACCTCAAATGTGTCAGTAATGAATGACAATGGTTTCGATCGTATCATCTTTTGTTTGCTTCCTTATGAATAAAGGTTCCAAAAATGTAAACGAAGCAAATTGAATTGCCTTTGGTGTCTCCATTATCGCACTACAGTTAGTTTGACGTTTCTCTTACAGCTGATCACCACACCAGAGGCTGCAGTATGTTAGGAACACTTGTCAAGTTTGTGGGTGTAATATTTCTGCTGACATTGTCCATTGTCCTGATTGCCCAGACAGGTTTTCTATCTCTATTCTATCATATGTACACACATATAGTTACCTGAATGAAAGACAACAAAAACAACAACATGGAATACAACACTGTGCTGTGTTCTTGTTTGTTGTCTGAGACCCAAACATGTTCACTAATTGCATGAAACCCTTCTTATTCACACAACACACATTCCCTTTTTGATGCCACATGCTGTGTGCCCCAAGATCCCAACGCTGCATGTGTAAGCCCCATATGGAAACACTGTCACCAGTGATGCCAAAGCTGTTCACATGTAACATTTATAAGCAGCTAGTGTGTGTGCAGATGAACACATATGGGCACACCAACATACAGGTCAGAAAGGGTTCGATAGGTGAAAATGAATCGCCTACCACTGTACAGTCATCTTTCTCAATTATCAGTCCTTGTGACAAATTATTTGACAAGGTAATGAACTGGTTAGAATGCAACAGCAACTGTTTTCATAGCTTTCTGTTTTCTGTCGGCAACCAAAAAATGCCTCGCTAATGTACCTCCCCATTCTTCCTCTGACCACTTACTGATTTTGGTAAAACATTCCAAAATCTGCCAAATGACTAGGTCAAAATCGACGTCCGAATCGTCTTGCTTCAAATCTTCTTCAAGAGTGTAGGCCTCTAAAACGCTATATTCATCACTAAGACATGAGGAAAAGACTTCTACAAATTGCACAGTTACCTGATCCGCCACTGTATCAGCAAATCTTCACGAAAAGCGGCCGAACTGTTAAAATCACGGCAGCGAAACAACTCTATCAAAACTGTTGCCCCCCAAAACGAAACTGGCGTCCGAAAACGGCCGTACAGCATTTGCGGATATGCGACAGTCAAAATGAAAGTCGTGGACCTAGTATTCAGCGGTCAATCTTGATCCATCCGTTATTCAGCGAGACGAAATGTCGCGGTCGATCTCGGTCGATGCGGTAGGCAGTTGGTTCATGCCTTTGCTCATGCTCGCGCTCGTCTTCGATTTCTTGTTGCTTTTCAGCTTGAAGGAAACACTGCCTGTAAGGCCAAATGCTTACGCTTTTGCTCTGCATGGAAAAGAAAGGGATCTGGTTTAACTAGGCTGTGGAGAAGTACCCTTCAGTATGTGTTCTCCAGTTTGCTTTTCAGCTTGAAGGATACACTTTGCCTGTAAGGCCAAATGCTTACGCTTTTGCTCTGCATGGAAAAGAAAGGGATCTGGTTTAACTGGGCTGTGGAGAAGTACCCTTCAGTATGTATTCTCCAGTTTGGCTTTTTGTAACTCTTTGCGAAGTTACTTAACATTATTCTTTCATGCCAGTGCGAACTGTAACCACAATAGAAACGTCTGTCGGTAGCAGAAGCAAAAATACTGGGCCTGAAGGAAAGAACAAGACAGTGCACACAACACAAAAAGCAATGGAAACGAAGTGTAAGCAGAAGGTCACTTACGTCTTCCATCTGAAAGCGTAATTTGGTCTTCCGTGAGCAAGTAGAAAGAATGAATGGAACTGAAGTGGAAGCGACGAGAATACACATTATCATTGAGTAATCATCATCACCGTCAGCATCGTATTTAGACGGTGAAATGCAACCTAGACATCCTTGTGTTCTTTGGCCTATGGAAGAAGTGGAAAGGGAAGAAACTCCACATAGTTCTGTCTTCATTCTTCCAGACTGGCTGTGTTCCCTTGGTTCCAGATTGTACCACCATCTGTCTGTTTTCACCGTCATTCTTCACCACTCCACACCATCATCATTGTTATTGCTGTTATTATCATAATCATTGCTGTTGTTGTTGTTGTCGTTGTGGCTGTTGTGCTTGTTGTTGTGGTTGTTGCTGCTCTTGTCATTGAGTGTATGTTCTCCCCTTCAACCTCAGTTCCATTCCATAATGCGTCATGATTATAAAGGTTATATGTCAACCGTGAAGAAAACTTGATGGACTAAAATCTGCAATGTGTTCCTTTGACTGGTGGCCCATTGATTCTGTAGTAACGTTTGTTTCACTTTCTGCCCGAATGAAACCCACGTTGAAGCCATTCTGTCAGTGACAAAAGAATGAAATTAATTATTCTCAACAACACCATACTGCTGTTCATTACCATTGGGAAAAATAGGAATCATTAATTCAACACTTTCCATGGCTTCACCATATACTTTCCATAAAATTTATGTTTCTATTACTTGGATTACAGGTAAAAGCACATTGAAGCATACAAAAAGCTTCACATCATTAAAAAGATGTATGCAGTTGTTTTCAAAGTGAGGTGACTGCAGGCAGAAATGGAAACAGAAATGTAAGTTAAGTGGAAGTAACTCTGCCGGGCCACCAGGCCACATGCACAAACAAGGAACAAAACGAAACCTGACGCGTTTCAACCTGTGAAAAGTTCTTGAGCCAGCAATTTAAATTGAGCAACGATCAATGACTTGTCCTCTCAATGTCATTGCAGGATGAGCGTGTAATGAAAACGATGGTACTTGGAAGGAGACAATGCAAGTGGTGGCTGAGCAGGTGCAGGGACGGTAGGGCGGGCGGGTGGCGCTGGACATGGGGCAGGGGGGGTGGGTGGTGCTGGTGGCTTTGGGGTGGGTGGTGTGCCCGGCGGGGTGTGAGGGTGCGGGGGTGGGGGGTAGGGACGGACATAGGACGGGCGGGAGCGGGTAGGCAGGTATGGGTTGGCATCCTTAGGGACAGGATTGGGGGCTGCGTTAGGGACTGGGGATGGGCATGGGTAGGTGGACGTGTGGTGGGGGGGGGGGGGGGGGATGGGTTTGTGTTTCGGGAGGTAGAGGGGGGGAGTGTGCAGGTGGCTTTTGGGTGGGTGGTGGTCCTGGGGGGAAGGAAGATGTGGGGGCGCGGGCGAGTGGGCGAGTGTGGTCGACAGGGCGGGCGTGGGGGGTGGGGATGGATGTGTGTGACTGGCGTGGGGGCTGCGGAGGGGAAGGGTGGGCGTAGGGCGGTTGACGAGCGGGGACGGGGAGGGCGGGGTGGGGTTTACGGTGCAGGTGTGGCGGCCGCGGAGGGGAGTGAAGGCAGGCGGGGAGAGGTGGGCGGGGGGAGGGGACGCGTTGTGGGCATGGCGGCCGCGAAAGATCCTATTAATATTAGTTGGGGAACAGGGAGACTGGCTAGGGGCGGGGGCTTGGCTGTGTGCGGTGGGGTACAGGGGGTGAATGACGGGGGGGTGGCCGAGTAGCAGCGGGCATGGGGAGTTTGGGGGGTTGGCGGTGGAGCAATGGCGGGGAGGGGGGTGGTTATGGTGGAGGTGTGGGTTGGCAGGGTGGGGGGGAGGAGGGGTGGGCTTGACGACGGGTGGAGGGCTGAACAGAGGATGAGGGGGTACGGTGGGGGTGGGGGTGGGGGTGGTGCGGGTGTACGGCAGGTGGGGGGGGGGGGCGGACAGGATTGGCAGAAGCTATCGCACAACCAATGTTAGGTAGGTACTGAAAGTATGACCAGCGCATTGGGCTAATGTGTAGGTCCGCCGTGTAATTCATAGCCATGAGAGCCTCTTGTTAAAATCTCTCATCTTGGAGACAATCTGCAGTGTGGTCTAAAAAGTATGCAGATGTGATGTAGCGTCTGGGGAGTACTCCGCACGCAGCGACACCTTCTTCAAAATCAAAGTTATTGCAATTACAACCTACAATCATTACAATTACTATCATTATTGGTATTGCCATCATCTTCCTTACCATTGTCATCACCATCATCATCGCCACAAATACTACAGTCACAAGGATCATGCTGTTTGACGATCCTCAAACCCTTCTGCTTTCTCCTGTCCAGTGTATGTATCCACTCTGAATACTGCAAGTACTAATGTGGTACTGTCACAGTAGTAGTAATTCTCTCATTATCCATATTCTTCCAACATGTTTGTCATGATTATTGTTATGGTTATCATTGCTTATTGTGATTGTCCTCATTAGTATTTTAACTCACACTGGCCTGTTTATCATTCAACGCCCATGTGGAGGCAACTTCCATACACCAAGTGTTTGCTTGTTCTCCGTTTGCATTCTCCTGACTGTTGTTTGTTTTCAATCAACAAGACCTAAGAGGTTAAAACGCATCATATTTTGTCTTGTCATTTGTTTGTACAAGGTAAGCTGCAGACTTAATAGAAGGTACTGTTCGAAATCATGGCATGCGGAATGCAGATTCTGATTGCAGTTAGTCAATCAAAGTTTAGATGCAAAGTTTGGGGACTTTTAAGTAAAGACTTCAAATCAGCCGGACGCAAATACTCCCAATGTGTTACCGATTCCGCGGTCATGGAGTAGGGTGGGAGGGTGAAGGAAATAAACAACACAAGGTTGCTACATCTTTAATTGTCAAAACCTTAACCGCGATGCCGATGGGAGTGTTTTTTACGCGAAATGTTTATATCCTATTTTATTCCTGTATTTTTTCTTGTTGTGACTGCATTCGTGAAAGGCGACTGGATAGCACATAGGGCACCACCCAACCGCCGACAGTCTGAACTGAAGCTTCTACTGATGCAGAACAACACTTCTAACTGTTCATTTCAAGAATTTCTCCCACCAGCTGCAACCAAAATCAATAGAGAAGCCTTACTAGCGTGTTTGTGTTCTGCACCTTGCACTTCAACCAGCTCAGACCATTCAACATTCTTTCCGAAAGAAAAATGAATTTATGAATGGAATGTTCTGTTTGTTTGCTTGTGTATTGGTATCGAGGAAATACAGGAAACAAAGACAAACAAACTGTAATTGAGTGTATCTAACCTTTTTCCATGGGAGCTTGTTTGATACTCTTCTCACAGCTGCTAACTGTTGACTTGACATGAAGATGTACCGCGTTCGTTGTATGCTGGGACCATCTGTAAGTGTGATGGAAAATGTTTCTGACATTGTCCATAAACAGTATTGGCCCAACAGGTTTCCTACTTCTATCGGGATACATGTATAAAAGAAAAGAGGGTATGTACTTGAAACACAAACTGTACAACAACCAAAGTGGAATCCCCAATTGTATGTACCCAGTGTTTGCGGGTGTAAATAAAACCCTATTCCCCTCGATGCATGAAGCAAGTTAATCAGTCAACTTTTTCACTGCCCCGTTTGCTGCAACATGCTACATAATCAAATCCAAGTACAGGTGTCGACCTACTCGTATCTTTTTAAAATCAAAAAACTAATGTCCATACTGGTATCCCTAAAAAAAAGAACACATTCGCTAGTTATGAAAGGAAAAACTACTAAAGTGTAACTGTTTAATCAGCTGATTGTTGCGAATGAATGCTAAGGGGCACAATCACATTTTCGAGAACAATGGGTTTAAATAGCTAAAGGAGACTCCCTACATGTCTTGTGAAGGGAAAAAACAGTGTGATCAAGAAGAAATTTAAATTCAAATTTTAAATTTCAATCTTTGGTCTTTTATTACCCCGAAACGGAGGAGTGGCACCCCATGTTTGAAATAGCTTCCTAGTAGTTTTTTTCATGAAAAATTTCCGTTTAAAATTTTCGATTTACTGTAAAAGTGATCAACGATTTTGACTATAGAAAAATTGCTATGACATGCCATACCTTTGAGCCCCACAGACTGTTGCCCTTATAAAGTAACAATTCCCTTTAAATTCCTTTAGATTGCAAATATAAAACCCAAAGTATTCGTATCATGCTCCTGTTGAAAAAAAGGTGAAATACCCACTGTGTTTTGGTCTCTCTCTCTGTCTCTGTCTCTCTCGCTCTATTTTTTTTGTAGTGTGTCTCAACTATCTGTCTCTCCCCCCTCTGTGTCTCTCTTTTCGTCCTTGTTCTCCTCTCTCTCCGTCCTGTCTCTCTCTTTGCCCTCTGTTCTGTCTGTCTGTCTCTCTCTCCTCATTGCCCCTGTCTGTCTGCTGTTCTCTTTTCTGTCCCAGTCTGTCTGTGTCTCTGCTGTCTCATCCGAGGGTGTCTGTCTGTCTGCTGTCTGTCTCTCCCCTGTGTCTCCCCTCCTCTCTCCCCTCTCTCTCTCTTTCTCTTCTCTTTCTCTCTCTCTCTCTCCTCTCTGTCCCCAATGCACCATCCGCGAGAAAAGACATGTTTCCGGTATCACTGATGTACCCAAAGTCCGACAGTGCCGACCTGTTTCTCAGGTGCAGACCTGTTTCAAAACGTCATGATGTACTGTAAATCTTCAAGTTCCGGGGGTTTAAAGCAAAAAAAGGAAGACTGAAAGGTTGAATTTTTCATGTGCATCTATCACTTTTCCGAAAAAGTGTGCGATATCTAATGAGGGGTGCAAAGGTTAAAGTGGAGTGCTTTTTCATCATGTACCATCAAGATTTTTGAAACAAACCGACATCATCCTATTTTCCCTTTTCCAGAAAATTTGGGGTTTACATTTGGGTAGTCAGGGGGCTCATCGCATCGTAAAATTTGACTGAGGACAGGGGTGTGACAGTCTTCGAGAAAAAAGTACAGCCTACGTATCACACCATGGACCCATAAGCAATGCGTAATTGGAGGTATACGTTAAATTTCCCTTCCCCTTATTGGTGCTCACAGACATACCCGGCATCAAAAGATCACCGATCCACAAGTCGGACCACAACATTAAAAAACATAAGTGTACGCACAAACTGCACGTCAGCTCCACCAGACCTATGGCAGTCAAGCCTGCAAATTTTGGTCAAAACGAAACCAAAGAAAAAAAAAAGTCAGAAAATCCACTCTGCCCACACTACAAATAACAATTTAGGGGGGTTTACAACAGGGTTGCCAAGAAAAACCCGGGCACCGGGGGAAATTCAACCTGCAACTTTTGATAAAAAGTTTTTGATTTTACAAAAAAACACTCGTTACCCATGTTAAAAATTTTGAGGGCTAGCCTTAATTTCACCTCGCAATTCATTGTATAAATCCTATTAATGACAAGAACCACCGCCAACCAATCATTTTTACCTCTTTTTTGGTTTGATTTCCCTCCAGGGGACATCATTCACAGTCTTCAAAAGCGTGCCCCTCCCCCTTTGGGTCACTTTTACAAGGCAGGGCCTTTGCACTCACCCCTGACCCTGTCTTTTTTCCGGAAACCGTCCAAAGGGGTCCCGTTTTCCCCGTATGTCAATCTGTCTTCTTGCAAGCATCCACATGAAACTAAAAGCGACATTGAAGCAATTAAACCCTGCTTTTTTGGCCCAAAAAGGTTACGCCCTGATGTTTTATGGTGCATTTTTAAATAAATGTTTAAAAATTAAATTTGGGGGATGAAGTCCCGGCATAATGTTTTTTTTGAAAAAGAAATTGAAACCAAAGCCTATCAGCCGTCAATTTTTCTAAGTCAAGGAAATTTTGACCACAGTAAATCAAGGGCTTCCCCCCCAAACATGAAAAAAACCCCCCCGGACGATCAGTTCGACTTTTTTTGAACCCCCAAGTAATGCCCATTTGCTGTCCCGGGGGGTTTTGGTCTTTTCAATGCCTCCGATTCAACCACCGCTTTACAGTTTTTTCCCCCCCGCCCAAAACAAAGAACTGGTGGCCTTGTTCTGTTGATTTGGTTTTGTTTGAAGTGTTGTTTAAAAAAGAAAATGGTTAAAACCTTCCCCCTTTACGGTGTCTTTTTTAAATTTATTTAGGTGGTTTGGGTTTCCCCCGTATTTAATGAAAAATTCTGGAATTTTCCCCTTTATCACCCCCCGTGTAAAAAAATTTATTTTGTGAAAAGCTGTCATGACACTTTTTTTTGTCCTAAAAAGTACACAT
>CM065726.1:81469858-81489858 GCA_033310375.1 Conus canariensis
AAGCTCAACATGGATAAGATATATGAAGGTTCAGATGAATTGTTTGAAGCAATGCTCGAGGAAGAGCGTTTGTCAAAAGCTTTAAATGAGGTCGTTTTAGAAGTTATTGATCCAACAAAGGTACAGGCAAGCGTTGTACACGCTATTTCTCAAGTTCCAAGTAAACTAACAATAAACCCTCCAGTTAAAGTAAGGTTAGTTGTTTTAATCGACTATATAACAATAAACGAAGAAAATCTAGAAGTCTGGGTCTCAACTAAACAGCAGACTATTCTTTCTCATAATGACTTAACACCCGGTTGGGCAGATCAACTTCTTACACAGTTTAATGAAGCCTCTGAAGCAGCTAAAATGAGAGGCTCTGGTTGGTCAGAGGGTGAAGTCCTAGACATCAGATTAAGACAGGCTAAGTATGAGCCGATTGTAGGCAAGTCTTACATTCCACTGCCTCCAACATTAGTTGCAAAGAAAGCAGTTCTGAACATAAAGAATTCAGACGACAAATGTTTTATGTGGTGCGTTCTTGCTAGGCTGCATCACGTTGCCAAAAATGCAGAGAGAGTATCTAACTATTTACAGTGGGCCAATGATCTTAACTTTAACGGTCTTGAATTTCCTATGGCTGTAGACAAAATTGATCAGTTTGAAAAACAAAATCCACCAATAACTGTTAATGTCTACACATGGTCTGAAGAAACCAACCTTCTGCCAATTAGAGTGTCAAAGAACAGTCCAACAATAGGCGAACCAACCAGGAGTCATGTAGACTTACTCCTGATGCAAAGCCTTAATGGGTTGCACTACACTCTAATACGCACAATGAGTAGATTACTAGTGCATACTACAAAACAACATAGCAAACAAGAATTCTGTAGAAAATGTTTAACAAGAATTCCGTCCGTTCAAGCTGCGAGCGAACATATAAAACATTGTATTAGCCCAGTTGACTGTGATACAGAACTAATTACGCCCGGAGAAGGCAGTAAAGTTAGTTTTAAGAACTGGAAACGGTTGCAAACTAGTCCATATGTTGTTTACGCAGACTTCGAATCACTCATTGTTCCTTATGAAGGACCAACCCCACAGAAACTTCCTAAAACAGTCTTAATGAGTAATCATCAGATTTGCTCATTTGCCTTCATCATTGTTAGGTCGGATGGCGCCCATTCAAAGCCAGAATTATACAGAGGACCAAATGCTGCAAAATACTTCTTAAAACGCATGCAGCAAGTGCGTAATGCCTGTTCTAATAATCTAAACTTATCTGAAATCATAATGACGCCTGAAGACCAACAACAGTATGACTCAGCCACTCACTGTTGGATTTGTGGGGCGGCCTTGGTTGCCACCGCAGAGAATCCAACAGTAAGAGACCATGATCACATTAGTGGAAAGTTTAGAGGAGCAGCGCATAACAATTGCAATCTTCAACTAAAGTTTGAACCAAAGACATGGAAGCTGCCTATATTCTTTCACAACTTGCGAGGTTACGACTCTCACCTTATAATGCAAGCAGTAACCAGCGACTTCAGGGTGTCATGCATTGCACAGTCATCAGAAAAGTACATGTGTTTCACTTTAAATAACATGTCTTTCTACGACTCTATGCAACACATGATGGGTTCATTAGAGTCACTGGCTATGTCCTTAAAGTCCTGCCCAATAACAGAAGAATATTTTGACCCAACTCTTGTTAGAAAGGGCGTTTACCCTTATGAGTACATGAACAGTTGGGAAAGGTTTGATAACCCAGCCCTTCCACCTAAAGGTGCGTTCTTTTCTAGTCTCAGAGGAAAGGACATCAGTGATTCTGATTACCAGCATGCTCAAGATGCGTGGCAGAAGTTAGAGTGTAAAACGATGGGAGACTATCATGATTCCTATTTAATGGCGGATACCTGTTTGTTGGCGGACGTCTTTGAAAATTATAGGAAGACCTGCATGAAACATTACAGCCTGGATCCTGCGCATTATATTTCTGCGCCTGGGATGAGCTGGGACGCTTTCTTAAAATTTACTGGAGTACAAATTGATTTATTGTCTGACCTGCCAATGCTTCAGATGATTGAAAACGGATTGCGTGGGGGAATCAGTATGGCGTCGCACCATTACTGTAAAGCAAACAACAAATACTTGGACGACTATGATCCAAGTAAAAGGTCTAACTATCTCATGTATTTAGATGCAAACAATCTGTATGGATGGGCAATGGCGCAGTCACTACCGTTACGTAACTTTAAAATGTACACAGGACTCAAAGACACTCAAAAGTTTTTAAAATGGCTTCAGAGTCTAGAAGCTGATCGTAAAAGAGGCCTCATTCTAGAAGTTGATTTAGAATATCCTCATGAACTTCATGATTACCATAATGACTATCCATTAGCGGCAGAAAGTCTAAAAGTGTCAATGACAGAACCACCTAAACTTGTGCCTAATCTTCGTGACAAAAAAAATTATGTCTGTCATTACAGACTTCTTCAATTTTATTTAAGACATGGTTTGAAGTTGACAGCTGTTCATCGTATAATTGCTTTTGATCAAGAACAGTTCATGAAACCATACATAATGAAGAACACTGATCTCAGAACTAAATCCACAGATGCTTCAGAAAAAGACTTTTTCAAGTTGATGAACAACAGCTGTTTTGGAAAGACTATGGAAAATCCGCACAAGCGTAAAGATGTTAGATTGGTCACCAGAGAGAACGATGCAATTAAGTTGACATCAAAACCTAATTATCAGACTTCAGAAGATTTCATGATCAGCTTTTTGGTATAATGATGAAAAAAAAGAAAGTCAAATTGGATAAGCCCGTTTTTATTGGGTTTACTGTTTTAGAGCTGTCGAAGCTTTTGATGTTAGAATTTCTTTACGACTACTTTAAGCCCTTGTATCCTGAGTCCAGAGTTCTGTACACAGATACAGATTCCTTTGTTATAGATATCCCTACTGAAGATATCTATAAAGACATGGAATTAGAAGTAGCTAAAGGGCATGCGGGATGGTACGACACATCTGATTACCCTAAAGATTCACCTTTGCATTCAGTTATTAATAAGAAGGTTTTAGGTAAGATGAAGGATGAATTATCTGGAGGTGTGATCAAGGAGTTTGTTGGTTTGAGGTCGAAAATGTACAGTCTTTCAAGCCAAAAAAAAGTTGTTAAAAAAGCAAAGGGAATATCTCGCAGCGCTGTGCAGTCAAGCATATCACATGACAACTACAAAGAAGCATTGTTTGGCAATAAGACTTTTCATCATGACAATTACAAGCTGCGATCTAATCTGCATGAGATTAACACAACAGTTGTAACAAAGAAGTCATTAGATAGAACAAACACTAAACGAGTATTTGTTAATCCAGAGTATTCATATGCAATTGGGCACTGGAGGACATTTGGTCAAGCGCAATTAGATACTCAGTAATTTCTTTATCCAGTATAGCTGGATTATTTGTGGTTGTTGTTTCAAGATTTTTGATTTTTTCAAGATTTTTGATTTTTTCATATAAATTAGGATCAATGGGTAGTTTATTCTTTATCATTGTTTTAATAATAAATCTATACGCAAATAATTTTTTTTGAGCTTCCATTTTAACTCAAATATATTTACGTAAATCAGTTAAAGCGGAACTGTGTCTGGTGGGATTATTTGCAGTTCTTCTTTCACAAAAGATCTTTGAGGGGCTGGTCGTTTTGTTGTGTCAGTTTCTCGTAAATAATACACGGGTGGATTCATTTTCACAATTTTTTTTATCTCATATGGATCAACACTCCAAACTGGATCTGTTGCCCTGATGCGAGTGTCCCCTTCCGCTTCTCCCGGTGAATAAAGGTATCTCACTTTCAAACCAAATGGTAATAGTTTGCTTGATGAAGACTCTCCTTCAACAACATTTATTGTTTGTTTTCTGATTGCTTGTACTGGTTTTAGACCTTTAAATTCTTCATTATTCATTGCGCGCAAAACTGAGGGCAGTCTTTTTACCCATTCTGTGTTGCGAGAATTGTCAACCAGCTCTCTGTGATACTGGTAGGAGAAAAGTCTTTCAGATAACTGTTTGTTAAAGTTTTCAACCAAACCCTGTGATCTGTGAACTCCTGGAATGCCTCTTTTAATGGTAACTCTATGTTTTAACAATAATTGATTTACTTGACCTTTAAATTCTTTTCCATCATCGACTTGAATCATGCGAGGATAAGTTAACGGGCCTCGTTGATATATCAGTTGTATAGCGACAGCAACAGCAGAAGCACTCTTTTGTGTTAATGGTTCCGCATCTTTGTATCTTGAAGCTATGTCAATGACTGTAAGTGCGTACTTAAATCTTTTTCGTCTAATCGTATCATGGGGTAAATATAGAAGATCCATTTGATGGGTGTCGTTTGGTGTTATATTCACAAAGTGTGGTCTCTGTATTTGTTTAGGCGCTGGTAGATAAATTTGCCAAATCGCTTGTTTAGATAACCATTCTTTTGCTGTTTGTTCACTGACTCCAGCTGCTTGGCTTAGCTTTTTAATTGCTGTTATTCCCTTCCAATATCCTTTTGGCGAATAATAGATCTTGTTCATTTTTTATTCAGCCAATATTATGTGCAACAAAATACACAACGGTCATGCCAAAGGCAATAAACAATATTTCTTGCATCTTTTGTTTTTCTGATGGTTGATAAAAATCGCTGAATTTTGGTGGAGGCAATGTTTCAACTTGTTTGCCTGTTACTAGAAAATATTCTTTTATTGCCTGGTCAACATCTTTAAATGTGTAAGCTGCATGTCCCTGTTGTTTAAGTCTGTCGTTAATAAAATCTAACTGCTCCATTCTTTGCTTTTCATAGGTGTCTTGTGCAGCGGCTAGTTGCTCCATAGCTCTGTTATGTCTTTTTCTCTCATCGTTATTTTGTAGTTTACTAAACGCGTAATTACTTCCGCTGAAAGCAAGCGCGTTGACCACTGCGCCGCCTATCATCATTACGAGTGAAGCCATTTTTATAAATGTATTTTTTTAATTTTACATATTGATACTGTCTGGAATTATTCCTTGCTTAACTAGAAAATCTTTCGTAGCAAATGAAGCTGTAATAACAGCAATCAGCTTTGCTGAGTCTTCAAAGTCTAGTTTGCCAAGATCTGCTGGTTTTATTTTTAACAGGCTTTTACCAAGCATTGTGTATCCTACACTTAGGCCTCCAATAACAGCAGAATGGTATACGAGGTTGGTAACAGTTTTTTCGGTGCTCATTTTTAAAAAATAAAATAATATTTATTCATTAATAAAACATGAACTGCGATGATTTACTTCCTGAACTTACAAATGATCAAGTTGATGACCAAGCTATTATGCGTCAAAAGGAAAGGCTGTATTCTTTGGCGGCGTGTGGAAAAACAAAACAGTACCTCGGAAATGAATTCAGCATAGAACAGATTCAACAAATGTCGCCACAAGACATTGTAAAGTATCACAACAGGTATGAAGCGCAACTGGGGTCAAGAATGGTCAAAAGTGTCGGACAAACTGTTCTTAGTTTGTACACTAAACTAGTTAGTAGATTTGCTCCCATTGATTCTGAACAAGATTTTATGTATGATTTAACGCAGGATCCAGTTTTAACAAAGTCATTAGAGTCTCTAGGATGTGATCTATATTACAGATTTGGAACATTGTTATCGCCATTAATCATGGGATTAATTACTTTTAATCATATAGATTTTGTTTCCCTTCAAAATGACCGAGCCAGAAAATCAGCAGAAAACATTGATGGAGAAAGTGACCAGTAAAAAGCCTCCTCATCCTGGGCGTGTTGCAGCAGGAAAAAAATTAGCAGAGTGGAACAAACAAAAAAAATTAATGTTGCAATCACAGAATATAACTCATAATGAAAACATAACACCACCAACGCCAACAGTTGTTTCAACTGTAAATACACAAGTTGATTCAAGGCCTGCAACACCAAAGTCGTCATGGATTATTTGGATTAAAAGAGTTGGCATTTTTGGCGTCATTGCTGTTGGTGGGGGTGGTTATTACGTTTATAAAACATATAAAGAAAGACAGCAAAAACCAAAGCAGCCCAAAAAATCACAGCCACTAAATACAAAATCTGAACAAAAAAGCATGCCAGAACCGCCAACAACAAAAGATCATTTTGATCCATTTGATATGCAGTAATATTTCAAGAACTTAATAAATAATTATAAGTGACTTGAATAAGAACTTGATAACGACTTGATGACGACTTGATAAAAACTTAAATAAGAACTTGATAAGAACTTGATGACGACTTGATAAAAACTTAATGACGACTTAATAAGAACTTAATGACGACTTGATGACGACTTGTTAAGAACTTGAATAAGAACTTGAATAAGTACTTGAATAAGAACTTGTTAAGAACTTGATGATGACTTGTTAAAAACTTGATGTTGACTTGTTAAGAACTTGAATAAAAACTTAAATAAGAACTTGAATAAGAACGTGATGCCGACTTGAATAAGAACCTAGAACGACTTAATGACGATTTTTTTTCACAATTAATTGTTACATTCTTTTCCGGGGAGACAACTCCCTTCTGCCTTTATGTAGTACTCTAGGCCAGACATGTCTGGCCCCGGCTTACTCAACTGCACAATAGCCGAGTCGAAGCGCCGCACTGTTTCCGGGTTCGTGTCGAGTTACACATAAGGGCGTCGGGCCGCCACGTAGCATTGTATAAATTTAGACGGCGTCGTTCAGTACAGGCGTTAGACGTCATTGTATAAATTTAGGCGGCTAAATTTCCAAACATATCAAAACATGTTTCTTACCTTCCCCCAATCACAAGACTAGATAGAATCAGCTGATTAGTAACAGTGACGACATTTCCGCCCAGCACTTGTGTTGTTAGCAACTGAACCTAGCTGTCTTGTCATTTGCGGGTGTGCAGTGCAGTCGTGTTTTCAGTGTTGTGTTATGTCGCAAGACAGTATCTCTTCTGAGATAGAACTTCTTAAATCACAAACCGTTCATCAAGAATTGCTAGATTACTCAAGACAAAAATGGGAAGATTGGTTGATATTAGAATCTCACCTTCCTATTCCCGTAAACTGAGGGTGATATCCCGATTGCTGAGACCGTTCACGCGTGAGCGGTACTATTTTTAGAATCCTATCTGTCGGAGCTGGCTTGTCTGGAAGACCTACCGTTCACGCGTGAGCGGTACTATTTTTAGAATCCTAGAATTCTTGAGAATAAGTGCACTTGGTGGCTGCTTAGAATAATCTTCAACAACGTGCCACGATTCTACGCTTGTGTGAACACACATCCCACCCCTTTTCAGACACTCCCTATTCAGATAGCTTTCAATAGCCAGTCATTCCTCACAATAGAATGAAATCCCAACTTGGTTGACAAATAGCCCTCCTAAGAATAAAGGCATGGTTAACCAAGTCCCCATTGTTTTGTTTGTTTACTTCTTAATGGTCCAGTGACAGAGAACTATAAAACAGATAATCCTACACATTATGTATGTTTGTAAAGTGTTTACTATTAGAGAACTATAAAATAGGCATTCTGGGTAAGCCGGCGGAGCAACAGCGAAACTGGCTTTAGCCGGTTGGAGCTGGCGGAGGTGGGTGAGCCAGAATGCCTATTTTATAGTTCTCTAAAGCTGGTCAAACATTCCGGTCTGTCAAAAGATATGGTTCAGTATCCAGAGACTGTTTGTACTATATATATATATATATATATATATATATATATATATATTAAGAGAGAGAGAGAGAGAGAGAGAGAGAGAGAGAGAGATTTTACCACACTCTGTGCATGTATTTTGAGGGAGAAGTGAACAAACTGAGCTTGCTCAGGTCTATGACTGGATGCCACTTTCTGTTTTTCTTGGGAACTTGAAAAAAATGGAGGAAAATCGTGGAGAACATGGCAGCGGAACCTCAACTGAATTAGCGTCTGTACCTCTTCTAGTAAGACCTTGGCCTTGGATGGATTGGAAGGAACTTTTGTCCAAATGGGAATGGAGGATGACGGAGGGGGAGAAGAAAAGGAAATCTTCAGGTCGACTCTTCCCACTGTCAAGACCCACTCGTCTAAAACGAGCTGTTCCCACTGCAGGTAAAATGTCTTTAGACGGCAGAAGAGAGGATAGTTGATGTCGGCGACCCTGTCCCCGGCCATGCACGCGCTTTTCCGGAGGACCTTGATTGGAGGGAATGAAAGGAAATGCTTCTGTTGGAAGTGGAAGACTGGTGCCCCTGAAAGGAAGGGCGACAAAAATTGGTAGCAGAGGAACGTAGAGGGAAGTAACCAGGACGGTGGATCTCTAAACACTTTGGAGATGCGGGCCAAAAAATCTCTAAAGGGTAGAGGGCTTTGAATGGGCGCCTGACGCAAGGCTGCCTTGACGTCATTGTTCTGATGCAAGATGCTGAGCAAGCTGTCTCTATCAGCCATGGAAAGGTGGCCGGAAATAGAGAGGGAGGGAAAAAAGGGCTGCTGATGAAAGAGATGCCGGACCCTCTTTGCTAAGAAGAGAATCTGATGCAGATCCTCCTGTGAGATGGTGCCCTTCTTGAGGATCGAGAGATGGTGCCCTTGAGGATCGCGAGATGGTGCCCTTCTTGAGGATTGAGAGACTGTGCCCTTCTTGAGGATCGAGAGATGGTGCCCTTCTTGAGGATCGAGAGATGGTGCCCTTGAGGATCGAGAGATGGTGCCCTTCTTGAGGATCGAGAGATGGTGCCCTTCTTGAGGATCGAGAGATGGTGCCCTTCTTGAGGATCGAGAGATGGTGCCCTTCTTGAGGATCGAGAGATGGTGCCCTTCTTGAGGATCGAGAGATGGTGCCCTTCTTGAGGATCGAGAGATGGTGGCCTTCTTGAGGATCGAGTGATGGTGGCCTTCTTGAGGATCGAGAGATGGTGCCCTTCTTGAGGATCGAGAGATGGTGCCCTTCTTGAGGATCGAAAGAAGAGGGAGCGAGGACAGCTCCAGGAAGGATGCAGCCACAGAGAATCAGTATAGCGGACGATTTTACAAAAGGAGGACCTTGGAATTTTCAAAAGAGATGGCGACGGGAGAGGAAGGTAACACGTGTCTGCACCAGCACTCTCCGACTGAAATTTTGGAAATGTTTTTTTCTGATAACCGGAATGTGTTCTGGATAAATGGCTTTGACTGAAGGAACACCTTGAGGCGCGAAACGGTAGTCGACAAGAGACGTTCAGGAGCTGGCGATACTGTCCCACTTTCTCAGACAGTCAATGAGAGACGCGCTCAGGAGCTGGCGATACTGTCCCACTTTCTTAGACAGTCGACGAGAGACGCGCTCAGGAGCTGGCGATACTGTCCCACTTTCTTAGACAGTGGACGAGAGACGCGCTCAGGAGCTGGCGATACTGTCCCACTTTCTTAGACAGTGGACGAGAGACGCGCTCAGGAGCTGGCGATACTGTCCCACTTTCTTGGACAGTGGACGAGAGACGCGCTCAGGAGCTGACGATACTGTCCCACTTTCTTAGACAGTGGACGAGAGACGCGCTCAGGAGCTGGCGATACTGTCCCACTTTCTTGGACAGTCGACGAGAGACATTCAGGAGCTAGGGATACTGTCCCACTTTCTTGGACAGTCGACGAGAGACGTTCAGAGCTGGCGATGCTGTCCCACTATTTTGGACAATCGAGGAACGGATTCCGTATCTTCGGAGCCAGTTTCCTCAAGAAAGGAAGAAGGAAATCTAGATTTCTGAGAAGTAGGAGCAAAAGTATCAAAACAGCACTCTGGCAGAGTATTCGAAATAACTGACCAAGCGTTACCAGACGCGGACCACGCAAGAGAAAACTCCAAAGTAGAAGATATATCTTCGTCATCGAAACAATCACCAATTTCATCATCAGAAAGAACATTCTCCTCTCACTCGACCGACTTCCGCTCATGCGCATGCATACCACTGCTACTGTGAAGCTAGTCTGAGGATAACCTGTCCTCCTTGTTCAAGTTACCCAGGTATCACCCAGATGCACCAGCAACCCCCCCCCCCCCCCCCCTTGAAGCGATGCCTGCCAGGTTGTGCTCCAAGCCAGTGCCACTCACATGGGTGTTCGTTCTCTGAGACCTGCATGGAAGATATGAAAATAGCCGCTCTTCCACAGTTGCTTGCCCAGGAGTAGGGGAAGAAGAGCGAGCTGAGGGGAGATGCTGGCCTGTCTCTGCCACTCCCAGGGCCATGACTGAAGCAGCGGAGCAAAGAGTGTCAGCCGGCACTCTGGCCTAAACTGGCTGACTGTCACTCTGGAGTGCAAAAACCGCGCACCATGTGAAGACGACCAGGACTCGCATTAATTGCATGGAGAGAAAGGGGAGCAGCCTGTGCAAATGACACAGGTCCCATGTTGGTCTGATGGCGAAACCGTTCGCTGGTAGACTCTGATGACTGGTGGAGAGGGAACGCCCATCTTGTCAAGTTCCTCCAAAGAGCCTTGCGGAGACTCAAGCGACGACGTGAGACGAAGTAGCTCTTTCGAATTTTCCTACCGAGAAGGTGTCGACTGGTCGATGGAAATACAGGCCAACTGAGAAGGGCGTTAACACTGGTCCATGATCAAGTTTTGGATGTGTTCACGACGAGAAAAAGGAGAAAACTGATTTGTTTGGTGAGTAAAGTAAGCACGTTTTGCTCAAGGGAGAGCACTCTCACACATTCCTGTAGGTCGAGTGGCACGGACTTCCCGCTCTCCACATGATTCTTTCTTTTTGGGGTGACGTCCTGAAGCTCCACGTTGTGGGAGATAAGGCATTGGTTTGGACAGGAAAGTATGAGGAAAACCGTTTTTACAACAGCAACTGTTCAGACTGACGGAAACGCCTTCTACTCTACCCACTCACTGAACAATACAAAGCTAGCTTAGCTTGCACTGGACCATATATCCAGACCACACTTTCTCACACCCTATCCAGCCTCCATAATTCCACTCTCACCACTACCACTATAAGGATTTTTTTTTTTCCAGTCCAGCCGCAAATCTCATGTTGGCACCTATCAAAACACTCAGTTCATCCCTGGAATCTCTTTCCCGTCTTCTCCTACATTTCAAACACCAGATTCAACGTCCATCTTCAAAACACACACACACACACACACACACACACACACACACACGCGCGCGCGCGCGCGCGCGCGCGCATGCGTACACACTAAATCTTGGGTCATGTTTGGAAAGGGTGTTTTATTATATTAAAAAATAGATATCATTTTTTTTTTTTCAAATCCAGTTTTGACTTTGTTTCTTTCATTCGTTACTTCCCTGCAAAGACAGACGACAACAAATTATCTCACTGCATACAGTCATTCATTTTTTCTATTCATTGATTATATTTGTTGTTGTTGATTGTATGTGTACTCCTCATCATCGTCTTATCATCACTGTCATTGTTGTTGTTGTGATTTGCTAGCTGTTTAATTAAGATAAGTGAACTCACACGCACACACGTGCAAGCACGTGTAAATATGCGTACATGCACTCACAGACGCACAGAGATAGAGCGAGAGAGAGAGAGAGAGAGAGAGAGGGGGGGGGTTGTTTCAGTCCTATTGAGCTATCATACGATGCAGTTCATGCATAGCCCTCTTATCCACTGCACCCACACCCATACCTTACTCCCCTCTGTCATCTTTCACTCCAATCTACATCCACACCATCTGTGCCCAGATTAAAAGTTTCCACTGCAAACAAACTCATTCTGACTAGGTAGCTACGTACGTAGGTGACTCACTGCACCGTGGATGCTTGTACAACACAGAACACATTTCAGGGAGGCCATTGAGAAAGGTGGTGGAACGCTGGTAGCACAGAAACACACACACACACACACACACACACACACACACACACACACACACACACACACACACACACACACGTGCACACACACACACACACTCACGTGCACACACACACACACACACACACACACACACACACACACACACACACACACACGTGTGTCTTTGCTATGTGTGTGTGTGACGGACCATTTTTGTCCAGTCCCAAATTGTTGGAGACAGTTCTGAGATGGCGTAAGTTTACCTGTTCACCTGTTTACCTGACAGCTGTTCATCCGCGTTTTGTTGTTAATCGGGTGAGCGAAGATTTCCTTTCAGTCTCTGTAGATTTGCTGGCCTGGAAACATCCCCACGGTGCCAAAGAGAGACTCCCAGCTTAGTTTTGGTGGTAATCAGGTATGTGAGACTAGTTAAATGGAAGTTAGGATTAGTACTAATAGAGTTGTGTTTTTTTCCACAGGTGGTCGTGAGATTTCCAGTTCTTTTTGAAGGCCTAACACATTAAATTGTTCCCTTGATTGATCTTGTGATTGACAAGACTTGACGAGACATAGGGTGACTGTAGGAAGTTGTGGTCAGTGAATGTGTGAGTCTAGAGATGGATGAGAAGAATGAAAGTGAGTGGACGGAACAGAAAGTATGCATATCTATATATGATCAGAGAAAAGTGATCAAATCAAACCAATGTATTATTGGGAAAATAAACGTTGTTTATCTGTTCCCTGAAGTATTATAATGGTGTGACTGTTGGTGAGTTCTGGAAGTGAGGAATGAAAATTATTGTGTATAAATTATTGGAAAATGTATTCTGATCCCTGCTGTAGAACCATTCTTTTCTTGATAACAAGGGACAAATGGAAATCGTTCCTTTATCTGTAATAACTGTATTCTTGATACTTTTAAAAGAGTTACGTGAGGAAATCATTGTTGTATTCTTCAATGTAATCACTCATGAATGTTTCTCTCGTAAAACACACATTGAAACGTAGTAGACTATATTATGGATATTTTTGTCCCCAGATTCTAGTGAAATGTATTATGTGGAGAGTGACTGTTAGTAAGAAGACAAGGATAATAAATATGTAGGTAGTAGGCTAGGTAACCAGTGTAGTTATACAGTTCCCCAGGTGTCGGTGAGGCCCTGAGTCCGGTCTGGCTGGAACTGATTACCACCAGTTGTGGGGATGCAGCCCGAGCCCCTGTCGCTGTCTCCATCACGATGATGTGGGGAGGCTGACCGCCAGGTCGGTAGTCCGACGCGATTTTCTGCTGTGTGGGTGTGCCCTGTGGGACACCACTTGGAACTGTGTTCTCGAGTGACTCTGCTTGCCGTGTGAGTAGCCTGGTTGATGCTACAAACTGTGATCTGGGCTCTGCTTGCCGTGTGAGTAGCCTGGTTGATGCTACAGACTGACTTGGGCTCTGCTTGCCGTGTGAGTAGCCTGGTTGATGCTACAGACTGTGACCTGGGCTCGGTGCAGCCAAGTGTGTGGACTGTCTGTTGGGACACCACTGACAGTACCAGTGAGGTCTGTGCCAGAAAAAAAAAATTGCTGTGACAGTTTTTGCGAATGTTGTGTGAGAGCGACGGTTAAAGTTCCCTGTGCTTATTACATACCTTAGATGATGTGAATGTTGATCTGCACGCTGTGTAGAGGCGTGCATTGTTTTATGTCTGCTGATTTAAATCAATGATTTATGGTGATATGTGTTTGTAATGTCCTGATGGTTCAGGCAGCATATAAAACAAAGAAAACTTAGTTTGCATGTTGCCTGGCCGTCCATATTCGTGTGGTGTGGGTGTGTGAGACATACCATCGTCAAGACTGCATCACCACCTCCCAGCATCAGCACTATTGTCATTGGGCCCCCTACTCTCTCTCTCTCTCTCTCTCTCTCTCTCTTCTTGCGCACCTCCACCTAAGTGGGCCACATGAGTGTGAGTGAGTGTGTGTGTGTGTGGAGGTGGGCGTTGTGTGATCCTGTGTGGGCAGCCAATGTTTGGGACAGCGTCTATGTTCGTGGGCAAACTGCTGAAGTGCTGCGTCGTGATTGGACGGTGTGTGCAGGAAGCTGAATTGCCACGTTGGGATTGGTTGGTGCTGTTGGGCATGCGCAGTCCTGCTGAAGCTATAAACATTCAGAGCAAAAACGTCATCATCACTGCACGTCTGACAGCCACCTTAGTCTACACACCGAGTTTTCTTCACCGCACAAGATCGCAAGTCGACAGCCAGGCTTTTCCTGTGCACACCACACAACCAGTCTGCTCGTGTCTGCCTCTGCACAGCTGTGTCTTGGGTAGAGCACCAACAGCTGCCTTCAGTCACCATGAACTGTCTTCAGCCGCTGCTGGTTCTTCTCCTGATTTCAACCATCACTGCGTTGTATCAAGGTTAGGTCAGTAGTCTACCATTTGCTGTGTATAGACATGATGTTATTCTAAGGCACAGTGTTACACTGACAGCCATTCCATGTGTGTAGACATGATTTTATTCTAAGGCACAATGATATAATGACAATGATTAATGTCACATAGTCCCTCCCCCCCCCCCCTAAGTTATTCTCCTACTTCGGTGGAAATGGTGGGAGCATTCTTTGAAAGTAACAATGTACATATGTTTAACCATTCACCTTTTTTTTTAACCATTTTACGCGCACGTGATATTGTGAACTGCTTCCAGTTTATACTGTTGGGATTGTATCATGCACGTGTGGATGGTAAGAGTGTTCTGTCTTCATTTCTTTAGTTTTTGATTCCATCATAACCCATACCCCCTCAAGGTTGTACATGTTTATTCAGGATCAAAAGCAAGTGTAATAGCTTATGACGAAATATGAACATTTTTCTCTTTGTTATTTACTATCAAAACTGGCTTGGATAGGATGTCTGTATAAAACTGGAAAAATGTGGAACTAGACCTTGAGAATCCCCCCCCCCCCCCCCCCCCTTTTTTTTTTTTTTCTTCTTTTTACTGTACACTTTCTAGAAGTGCTTTGTATGGAGATGATAGGGCGTGAGTAGACATGAATCAGAATTGACTGGCTCAGTAAGAGTCTGGGTGTTCAGGACTAGACTGTCAACTGCTGAAATGAAGAGGGCTGCTAGAAGCACCGAGAGTTTTGTGGAGAAGATAAGTATTCATGCCAAGTCTCATGTATGACTCAATATCCCCAATTCATTTTGTGGTGGAATCTTCAACTCTTCATTCCAATACAATGCTGTTCTTTTAACTTTTTCTACACGGCGCACAAGCATATGTGCTAACCCAGGGTTCATACGCTCCTTGAAACTCCTTGAATTCTGACAGCGAAATTCAAGACCTTGAAAACCTTTGAAAATCAATAAGATGTGGTTCTGTTGACCAGACCTCCTTGAAAACCTTTGAAAATCAAGCCATCGCCTCCAAAAATTTTTAATGTGGCAAAAAGAAATGGCAGTTTGATTTTTCTGTGTTGAGGTTAATGATTTTTTTTTCTTTTTTTTTAATTTTGACAAACATCGTCGCGATCCTGGATTGCCGTCTGCTATTCAATCAGGGGAGATAATTTGAAACTTCATTAATTTTGATGAAGTTACAAATTATCTCCCTTGGTAGACGAAAACGCAGGATCGCGACGATGTTTGTAAAAAAAAAATTTTTTTTCGCTTTTTTTTTTTTCGTTTTTTCCTCCAACCAGTCTCTTACACACCATGCATAGTCTGTATGTTCTCTTACAAATGGACATATTTTTGCTGATTTTGGTGTTTGATACAAAGAGTCTGGGTTTGTTAATGTTCTGTGTGGTGTACTGGCACACTCACTCTGATAGAAATTTAAAAAAGAAAGGGCAGTTTGATTTTTCTGCGTTCACGTTGATTAAAAAAAAAAAAAAAATTAAAAGGAATTTTTTTTTTGTAGTTTCCTTTGTAGAAAAATTTTTTTATTTTTATTTTTTTTTAATTTTTTTTTTGTCATCATCAACCTGAACGCAGAAAAATCAAAGTGCCGTTTTATTTTTCAATTTTTACGCAAGTATTGTAGCCTTGAAATTTAAAAAAAAAAACCTTGAAAACTCCTTGAATTTTGTTCTTGGGAGTCTGTAGGAACCCTGTCAGCAAGTTTTCCCTCCGTTCTGGCGCACATGTCCCCGTGCTAACTCCACCACTCACTGTTCCATCCTGTTAGCATGCATACGTGTGTTTGTACTTCGAAAATTCGTACACTTGAACTATAAGAGTGCTAGTGAACTAACTGCTGTAGAAACTTAGAGATGGGTTTCCACGTTACTGGCACTCCATTCCTGATAAGGTTGAGGAAAGTTCACGGTCAAGCTCCGCAGCGTAAACAAAGAATCTTTTTTATTTTGTCTTCAGCGCTGGTTTTTCTGCCACGCTGGCTCCGCTCCCTGCTCCCTGCAGGCCAGATTTCATCTGCTAGACAAAAAAGTATGGCAGCGATTTTCACAGCTTCTTTCACTTGAACAGGTGATCGAGCAATGTTTACAAGGCAGTTTGGATGATGAAGGAGAGTTTATTGAATTTATTTCTATATTCTGATTAAGTAGCAGTTGCGAAACTCTGGTCTTGTAATTTTTTTCTCTCTTTTTTATGTTGAGGCTGCAACTTATTCAGGTGAAAAGTACTTGATTTTCTCTTTCCAACCATACCAAATATGCTGCTACAAGTTATAAAAACGCGTCCGTAAAAAAATTAGAAAACTGTCGAAATCCTTATGTACACAGGGAACTGAACGGCGCTGAGCGCCTGCAGAAGGAGGGGAAGGCGCAGGCGCTCAGCCTACGTGTGGATAATGTTAAGATATATTTGCTACCATTAGGAAAATGTGTGACTTGTGAAAGTCAACAAAGTGAAAGTGCACAGCCCCCTCCACACCACACAACTCTCCCTCCCAGCAGACATTTTGCACAGGCAATTCCCCTTCCACTGACATTTTGTCACAAGAGCTTTTGCCTCTGAAAGCAGGAAAGGGTAGTGACATAGAAGTATCCACAGCGGTGGAACACATCCACACCTTGACACTCATCATGGGAGACCTTTTATCTTGACACACATCATGGGAGACGTTTTATCTTGACACACATCATCGGAGACGTTCTATCTTGACACACATCATGGGAGACGTTTTATTTTGACACACATCATGGGAGACGTTTTATTTTGACACACATCACGAGAGACGTTTTATCTTGACACACTTCATGGGAGACGTTCTATCTTGTTTTGTGTGCAGATGATCGGGCAACACCAAGAAGAGGCAGGACCGTAGGGACGAAGTCGAATGTTACGAATATTCTGAAAATGTGATTTTTGTCATCCCATATAACTGTTAATTTTAATTTCTCTCTCTCTCTCTCTCTCTCTCTCTCCTCTCTCTCTCTCTCTCTCTCTCTCTCTCCTCTCTCTCTCATGAAGACTACAAGTTTGCTAGATGTGTTTATGATTGTGTTGGAGGCGAGTGGCTGGGAGCATGCTTGGTAGCACTAGCTGTGTGTGCCGGGTGTCATGGTACAGTGTCAAGTGGAGGGCGACAGTTTATTGGGTGTGCCAGGTGTCGTGGCACAGTGTCAGGTGGAGGGCGACAGTTTATTGTGTGTGCCAGGTGTGGTGGTACAGTGTCAGGTGGAGGGCGACAGTTTATTGTGTGTGCCAGGTGTGGTGGTACAGTGTCAGGTGGTGGGCGACAGTTTACTGTGTGTGCCAGGTGTGGTACAGTGTCAGGTGGAGGGCGACAGTTTATTGTGTGTGCCAGGTGTCGTAATACAGTGTCAGGTGGAGGGCGACAGTTTATTGTATGTGCCAGGTGTCGTAACACAGTGTCAGGTGGAGGGCGACAGTTTATTGTATGTGCCAGGTGTGGTACAGTGTCAGGTGGTGGGCGACAGTTTATTGTGTGTGCCAGGTGTGGTGGTACAGTGCCAGGTGGTGGGGCGACAGTTTATTGTATGTGCTAGGTGTGGTACGGTGTCAGGTGGAGGGTGACAGTTTATTGTGTGTGCCAGGTGTGGTACAATGTCAGGTGGAAGGCGACAGTTTATTGTGTGTGCCAGGTGTGGTGGTACAGTGTCAGGTGGAGGGCGACAGTTAATTGTGTGTGCCAGGTGTGGTGGTACAGTGTCAGGTGGAGGGCGATAGTTTATTGTGTGTGCCAGGTGTGGTGGTACAGTGTCAGGTAGTGGGCGACAGTTTATTGTGTGTGCCAGGTGTGGTGGTACAGTGTCAGGTGGAGGGCGACAGTTTATTGTGTGTGCCAGGTGTGGTGGTACAGTGTCAGGTGGAGGGCGATAGTTTATTGTGTGTGCCAGGTGTGATGGTACAGTGTCAGGTGGAGGGCGACAGTTTATTGTGTGTGCCAGGTGTGGTACAGTGTCAGGTGGAGGGCGACAGTTTATTGTGTGTGCCAGGTGTCGTGGTACAGTGTCAGGTGGAGGCGACAGTTTATTGTGTGTGCCAGGTGTGGTACAGTGCCAGTGGAGGGCGACAGTTTATTGTGTGTCCCAGGTGTGGTACCGTGCCATGTGGGTGGTGACATTTTATTGTGTGTGTCAGGTGTGGTGGTACAGAGTCAGGTGGAGGGCGACAGTTTATTGTATGTGCTAGGTGTCATGGTACTGTGTCAGGTGGAGGGCGACAGTTTATTGTATGTGCCAGGTGTCGTGGTACAGAGTCAGGTGGAGGGCGACAGTTTATTGTATGTGCTAGGTGTCATGGTACTGTGTCAGGTGGAGGGCGACAGTTTATTTGCCCACTGACTGAAGCGAGTGTTTGCATCAGTGCTCAGTGGATCTCACACAGCTGAGGAAGAATGTGCTTTTATGTGAACCTCTCAATGGAGATGATGATAGTGGTATTATGATGATGATGGTGATTTTGATTATCAATACTATCTTCCTTTGTTTAGTTAGTTCACAGTCAGATAGTAATCGTTTTTATTTTATTTTATTTTATGTTCACTTTCTAAATGTTGTTTTCTTATCACTTCTAAATTACACATTTCCTTCACCAACCATTAAACATATGAAACAAGATGTATACAGACACGCCCATACAATCTGTACAGGCATGTCATCATCCACGCTTATGCTCGCAAACACGCACATACTCAATAACACACACACACACACACACACACACACACACACACACACACACACACACACACGCACGCACGCACGCATGCGCGCACACACACACATTACTGGTCTAGAAACATACAGGCAGGAGAATGAATTTCATTAGGAAGGACTTGCTCATTTCAGTTTCTGGAGATAGAGGAGTTTAAAAGAGGTAGGTTTTCAGATGCCGTTCGAAAGTTGACAAGCAGTTTGTTTGCGTAAGAGACAGGTCTAGTTGCAAAGCGAGAGGACTGCAGGCGGAAATCTAAACAAATCTTAAATAAATGTTAGCGAACCGCCCAGAGAACGTGGACAAACGAGTCACAAGACGAAACACAACGCGTTTCGACCTCTTAGGTCTTCATCAGGTGAGACATAAACGAATAAAACAACGAAAATTCACTTAGCTTTGATCGCTTCAGATCACTTCACAGGGTTCAGCGCAAGGAAGAAGGCGTTGAATGAGAACCGTTCAACGCCTTCAGAATGAATGAAGGTGTGTGCTGTACTCAGTCATCTTGATTGACAGGCTTTCTCACTCTGTTGACAGAGAGTGTTCCCTGACTGTGTTCCCTACTACCCCGGCGGCAGTGAGTGCTGCGATGGTGACGTCTGTTCATACGACAGAACATTGGAAAAATGGTTTTGCATTGGCTGTGGATCAGGCGGAGGCGAATGAAACTCTGCTACTGGATGACAGAATACCTTCTCAATGCCTTGTCTCTGACATTAACTCTGCTACTGCATGACAGAATACCTTCTCAATGCCTAGTCTCTGACATTAACTCTGCGCTACTGGAAGACAGAATACCTTCTCAGTGCCTTGTCTCTGACATTAACTCTGCTACTGGATGACAGAATACCTTCTCAATGCCTTGTCTCTGACATTAACTCTGCTACTGGATGACAGAATACCTTCTCAGTGCCTTGTCTCTGACATTAACTCTGCTACTGGAAGACAGAATACCTTCTCAGTGCCTTGTCTCTGACATTAACTCTGCTACTGGATGACAGAATACCTTCTCAATGCCTTGTGTCTGACATTAACTCTGC
>CM065726.1:81497358-81515764 GCA_033310375.1 Conus canariensis
CCATACCGAAATATTCTCATTTAAAATCTGACAAACATTCGGGAAACATCTGGTGGAACGAAGTTTGTGAGAAATTTGTGAACGAAAAGAAACGTTTATTCAAAATATACTTACGGGATTAAAAAAAAAAAAAAAAAATCACATCCCCCTGAGGAAAGCGAATTAATTTAGTAACAAAACAATAGCACAAGTGAAACGGCAGTATTGGGCTGCATTTTGTACAGATGAGGTTTATAGCCATAAAGATCTACAAAAGATATGGACAAAATTCAATAACATGAAAAATGGAGTACATTTACCATTATGTCCAGTCAGGATTGAAGGTAATGAATTTCCTTCTAATTTACAAAAGGTGAGTCGTTCGTTGACATGTTTTCTGATACAATGCTTCCTAATAATCTTCCAAAAGAAATAAGAACTTTTAGGGAAAACGAGGCCCAAAAAGATATGTATAAAGATCCTGTACCAGATAATGCAAATTATATCAATGCCCCAATTACTTTGAAAGAACTGAAAGACACGCTGTTTTCTTTAAGTGATAAGAAAACGTCAGTCAGAGCAGACGCAATATCTACCATAATGTTAAAACATTTGCCGGAAAACTGGATTATATTACTACATGAATTATTTCAAAAATGCTGGGATGAAGGTCATATTCCAAAGGTATGGAAACACTCAATCATAGTTCCAATACCAAAACAAGGAAAGTCAAAGAAAGATAAAAATAATTACAGACCCATTGCTGTAACATCACACACCGGTAAGCTACTGGAAAAGATTATTTTCAACGGACTAATTTACCATTGTGATAAAAGAAAAGTTATCCCTACCAATCAAGCAGGTTTCAGGAAGAAGAGAAGTACAATTGACCATCTAGTGAAACTAACAACGCAGATTAAACATCAGTTTGCTCACAGAAAAATGTACTGGCAACATTCTTTGATATAAAGAAAGCCTATGACCATGTCTGGCATGGTAGATTACTGTATAAATTAAAAAGTATTGGTCTATCTGGACATATCTATGACTATGTTAAGAATTTCTTATCTGACAGAAGTATGCAAACAAAAGTAGGCAACTCCTATTCCACCTTAAGATTTCCCCAAATGGGAATCCCACAGGGATCAGTTATTGCCCCTCATTTATTCAATATTCTGCTCTATGATTTACCACAATCTGTGTCAAATAATATTGTAATCGTACAATATGCAGATGACATATGCATGTGGATGAAAGTTACCATAAAAAGGAAAACCCCCAAAAGACAGCTGAACTATTTTAGAAAATTGTATCAACGGGAACTTGATAACTTAAATAATTACATGATGGAGAATGGACTTTTGTTATCACCGGAAAAAATTAATCTTGTACTTTTCAATAGTGGGCCCGATCCACCAGAAAAACCCATTTTTCGAATAGATATAGAAATCCTAGAGTACAGACCGATGGTAAAATTTCTTGGAGTATATATTACTTCAAAGTTATCGTGGAACCATCATATTCAATATCTATTAACAAAGGCCAGAAAAAGTTTTAATTTTTTAAAAGTTATACAAAAACAAAACTGGGGCCAAGATGCTAATGTACTCAAACACCTGGCATTATCGCTGATACGGTCAAGACTCACTTACGGACAAGAAGTTTTCTTCAGTGCCCTGACAAGTTTGCTAAAGAAAATGCAGAGCTTGGATTGCAAAGCTTTCAAACTAGTTATAGGTGTACCATATCATGCATCGTCCCTAGGAACATATCGCGAAATTGGGGTATTACCATTAGATGAGTATCGACGGCTCGCTGTCGCAAAGTATGTCTTACGATCTTCAACATGTGACAGCAATGTTGAAAACGAAGTTAGTTTGAGATCTGATATTAACTTCCCTAAAAGAGCAAAATCAATCTCCTCGCTTACGACAATTAGGACTTTCACTTCCAATATATATATATATATATATATATATATATATATATATATATATATGTTACGCGATATACGTGTGCCTGCGCAGTACGTGTACTACGCAATTTTTGGCGTGTTTCATGAACTGCGCAACCTCGTTGCAGAATTCATGAACTCTGCAACGAGGTTGCGCAGTTCATGAAACACGCAAAATAGCATTGCCCAGTACATGAACTACGCACACGGTGCAAACTCGGTTGTAACCTCAAGCTCAGTATGTGTATGTGGGTGCGTATGACGAACAGATTCATAACTGACTGTATAAAATACTTCATTGACATGAATTCACAATTCACAAGAATGATGAACAGTAAAGTACAAAACAGCGCAGAGAAGGAAAAACATTATTATGATCACAAAATCAATTGCAAATTAATGCATTATACCCAAAATAACACACACACACACACACACACACACACACACACACACACACACACACACACACACACACACACACATACGAAACGAACCCACAAATGCCATACAAGAGATATTCATAATTTGCGACGAAGCATACAGTCATATGTGTGTCCAGGAAAAAATTTTGAGAACTCCCAGTTCCACGTTCAGATGCCAGTCAAACGATATTCAAATAGTAGAATTTTTTTAATCCTCAAGCAGGAAGACATTGACAACAATAATGCGAAGAAAGGAAGACGAAGAAAACATAATTATATTTCACTGTGGAAAGGAAACTCTACTGCGGAATGTTTTTGCAAGTAATTCGTGGGTGGCATGCACTGGTGCAATCGCTCTTGTTCTTGAAACATTTGCACCTTATTTTAAGGCATCCTGTCTTGCAAGAGCATCTTACTTTCCCCTGACCCTTACCCACCGAGAGTAGGCGCACAGCTGTTCTGATGGACATTTCTTCATGTTTTGGAACCATGTCGATTGTAAGTTTTTTTTTTAGATTTTGTAATTTCAATTTGATTTCTGACAAATAATCCAGATAAGACTCCAGCTTTTGTTCCTACCTTGAAGCCTCTATCACTCTTTTCCATGACAACACCAAGCAAGTTGGGTGGATCCCCCCACCCACGATCAAATTCAGAAACTGGTATGAGAACATTATCGCCAACATCGAGCGCCTTCATTTTCGCTTCTGATCGGTCTAGCATTTTTTTTTTTCGCTTGTCTTTCTAAACCCCGTGCTGCAGCCGCTCTAATACTCTGAAAATGGTCACCCTGACTCTCATCATTTTCTGTTGTGTCACCCTGACTCTCGTCATTGTCTGTTGCGTCCATTTGTCTTCTTCTATCACTCCACTCTCTGCACCAGCAGCACCCTGTTCTCTCTGTCCACCCTGCCCTGTGACGTCATTTTGTCCGTCATGTCCTGTGACATCCAATCTAGCCATGGACACAATAGCAAAGGTATTCTTGATAATACTTCCTGGTCTTCTTTCTTGCCAGTGAGAGGCCTTCGTAAAATCTCGAGAACTTTTTTTTCATAGTCATCAGACCACAGGCCTCGAGCGGAATCACTAGCAGTAGCATCCATGCTTCTTCGGATACAGATAATCAACTGAAGACGTTTAGACTTTTTTGCTGTCAGTCGGCATCAAAAACAGTTATGTGAGTAATGATAACTGTTCAGATGACTTCATGACGTATTGGTCTATTTTTTCCTTCTCTGCTCTGCCTTTACTATTCATCATTCTTGTGTGGACATACAGACTGAGCTTGTTTGCGTAGTTCATGAAATATGCAATCTGCGAATTGAGGTTACAACCGAGTTTGCTCCCTGTACGTAGTTCATGTACTGGGCAATGCTGTTTTGCGTGTTTCATGAACTGCGCAACCTCGTTGCAGAGTTCATGAATTCTGCAACGAGGTTGCGCAGTTCATGAAACACGCCAAAAATTGCGTAGTACACGTACTGCGCAGGTACACGTATATCGCGTAACATATATATAATGGGATCATATGATGGTGCCGAAACTTGCGAACTTGTCGGACTATTCATGTTATCCAACATTAAAAAACAAAACTTGGAAAACAAACTGGACTGTACAGGGACGACGGCCTTGCCGCTCTGAATGACAACCCTAGGAATATTGAAAATAAGAAAAAAAGAATTGTGTAAAATTTTCCACAACCAAAACTTAAAAATAATCATAGAAGCAAACAAAAAGATAGTGAATTATTTTGACATAACGTTAGACCTCAACCAACATACATATAAACCATACAGAAAACCAAATGATATGCCTGTTTATGTAAACATCAAAAGCAATCACCCACCTTCCATACTGAAAACAATACCCAGAGGCATAAAGAAAAGACTATCTATTTTGTCATGTAATGAGACAGCATTCAACAATGCTACAGCTGAGTACAAAGAAGCGTTACATAAAAGTGGCTACAATTATGGATTACGATACGATCCAGACAATGATACAAACAGATGCAGAAAGAACAGGAAAAAGGAAAATCATATGGTACAATCCCCCATATGATGCAAGAGTCAAAACAAACGTAGGGAAAGAATTTTTTTTTTAATCTTGACATCATCTTTCCCAAAGGACCACAAATTATTTAAGATATTCAATAAAAACAACATCAAATTATCATATTTATGTATGCCGAATCTTAAAAACGTCATTGATTCAGCAAATAAAATGAAAAGCAGCACAGAGAAAAATGAGGGTGACGAAAGGAAATCTTGCAACTGTACCAGAAAAGAACAGTGCCCCCTAAACAACAAATGCCTTTACAACAATATTGTGTACCAAGCCACTGTAACATCAGAGAACGCAGAAGAAACATATGTAGGTATCACTGAAAATCAATTTAAAACTAGATTTGCAAACCATAAACAATCATTCAGCAAAGAAAGATACAAAAACCAAACAGAACTGAGTAAGTACATTTGGAAACTTAAAGATAAAAACACAGACTACAAAGTATCTTGGAAAATCTTAAAAAGAGCAGCACCATATAATAACATTTCAAAAAGATGTAATCTATGTCTAACAGAGAAATACATTATACTATGTAAACCACAATGAGCAACTTTAAATATTAGAACAGAAATGGTTAACAATTGCAGACACAGATGGAAATTTTTATCAGTGAATAAAATCAAAAACACCTGAGAAGCACATGCAACACGGAAAAAAAAACAGCAAGCTATATATACCACTGGCAGCACAAGCCCCCTACATCCTGACGACTGCACATGCAAAAAACAGACCTGTTGATGATTTAAGCTTGTTTTTAGCTTGCTTTTAATGTGACAAATGTCGCTCCCACTGTGGTTGAGCACTTCTTTTTAAAAGAACGTTGATTCTTATCACTACTCTCTCTCACTCTCTCTCTCTCTCTCTCTATTTTATATATATATATATATATATATATATATTTGCCTTTACAGAAAGGACATGTATGGTAATAAAATCTTGGTGTAAATGCCATTTATATACAGAAAGGAAGCTGAACAAACATGGAATCCATTCTAGGTAAAACACATGTGTTTAGAAGACTTGGGTTGAAAACGAAGGGGTATGAGAAGAAATCCTTCTCCACTGAGGCCTGCTTGAAGTTTTATTGTTGCTGTCAACAGAAGACAGCAGGACCAGACAGCCACAGCTGTTTCATTCAGGCAGCAGGACCAGACAGCCACAGCTGTTTGTTGTTGCTGTCAACAGAAGGCAGCAAGACCAGACAGCCACAGCTGTTTGTTGTTGCTGTCAACAGAAGGCAGCAGGACCAGACAGCCACAGCTGTTTGTTGTTGCTGTCAACAGAAGGCAGCAGGACCAGACAGCCACAGCTGTTTCATTCAGGCAGCAGGACCAGACAGCCACAGCTGTTTGTTGTTGCTGTCAACAGAAGGCAGCAGGACCAGACAGCCACAGCTGTTTGTTGTTGCTGTCAACAGAAGGCAGCAAGACCAGACAGCCACAGCTGTTTCATTCAGGCAGCAGGACCAGACAGCCACAGCTGTTTCACTCTGTCAAGACCTCACCAGGCCTGCTGCTGGGTCCTGTCGTTACCTGTTGGACCACAGAGCGACTTACATACACTTATGTCTGTCTGTCCATCTGTCTGTTTGTCTGCCTGTCTATCCATCCGTCCGTCTGTTTGCCCTGTTTGTTTGCCCGTACAGAAAGGACATGTACGATCATCTATCTATCTATCTATCTATCTATCTATCTATCTATCTATCTATCTATCTATCTATCTACTGTTGGTTTGCCCTTACAAAAATGATACATAAGATTATCTGATTTCCCCATTTCCCCAGGTACAAATTCGAGAGAAGGAGGTTGTGTACACATCTGATTCTTTTTTCAATGGGGAGAGAGAGAGAGAGAGAGAGAGAGAGAGAGAGAGAGAGAGAGAGAGAGAGAGAGAGAGAGAGAGAGAGAGAGTACTTTAGGAACTCAGAAGTTGTAAACAAAAGACGCCTCTTCAGAACTTGTACAGCTGTCAGGTCGTTTCAGAGAAGCCAGACTAGAAATGGTCATAAAAGCTGGGCTCACTTTTAGTAAAGGGAGTGAAGGACAGCTCAAAACCCGCCCTTGTTAAAATAGATACATTTGTACGGCAGACTGGGCTTTGAGGGAAAGCAGGAGGAGAACTACGATTTACAGGACAATATGCAGATAAGAAGGATGCGGTAGGCCAGTCGTCGTCTGTGTGATCTAGGCCGACTTTGATGGATGAATTGGGCATCATGGTGATTATCATGGTTAGGACGCTGCAGGAGATGCAGCTACCTACTATTGATTGTGGCTGCTCGACTCCAGCACCAAGGGGGGAAGATGACAGTGAGTAAGAACGGTGGTGGTGGTGGGATGGATAGAGTTACACACAAAGACTGAACAGAAAGAAGAACCAGGGACCAACACACATGTTGATGCTGCCGTCGCTATTGATTGTTGCAGGCACACACCAGTACTGCAGGAAGGGAAATAGTAATAAGTAAGAGTGGCAGAAGTAACAGGATATAGAGATGTGGAAACAAGGAACAAAGACAGAAATAGAACAGGACCAGCCAGGTAATAAAGAACGAGAGGACGAACGAAAGAACAAAATCCAACAACGGAGCCATTACTTTCAACAACAATGGAGATGCTTTTTTCGTTGTCACTGTTTAATAGACCTTCAGCCAATGAAGAAACGTACTTTAGGTTACATGTATCCTAGGATGTGGGAGGGACAGAGCCAGAAGATGTGTCCCAGAAGGAGGGATGAAAAGGCAGACTAAGAAGGCCGAGGAAATAATGGGTATGATTTAAAACAAAGTGGTGTTTCCTGATTAAAGCAAAATCCGCACTCCGTTTTTGCAGGGGGGGGGGGGGGGGCAAAGTTCGACTCAGAGTACAAGAACGTGAAGGAACATTTTCTGCTGCAATCCCAGAAGAATTGCTGTCTTTTGGGGTATGTGCAGGTCGAAGCAAAATTCTCGCGTTTTCTAGGGGAAACTGGTGATGTTGAATTCTTAGATCACAAACAACATGGGATAATATCAAACCAGCTCAGAGAAATAACTTGTGTTTATAGCTTTAGTAGGGGAAGAATTTGAAACGATTATAAAACCAGAATATTCTGCCCAGTCACTAGAAGAAGAAGAACACACATCTTGCAACTGCTTCCATTCGTTTACTTTGTATCAAAAACCTAGCGAGCGTTTCCTGCTTGAAAATACTGTGTGAGTAATGAGGCTGGACTCTCAGAACAAAGGCAAGAAGGGATATGTTCTACACAATTCTAAGAAGAACAACTATTTCTTGTTTGTTTTCATTTACCTTGTCCACGAAGTCGTTCCTCTAAGGAAACTGAAATATGTCTTTCCCTTTTGGAACAGTCTCATGGAGGTCCTTTCACAGGGATATGCGTCAAAGTAGTAATGGTGAATGTGAGGAAGAGCACACACACACACACACACACGTGCGCGCGCGCGCGCGCGCGTACGCACACGCACGCACGCACGCACGCACGCACGCACGCACACACACACACACACACACACACACACACACACACACACACACACACTCAGTTCACCCTGTAAGTCAGGTTTCTCTGAACTCCTCCAGTTACATAAGATCGAAACCCAAACAGGTCTTCTGAACGAAGGGAGACAACTCTCTCAGGAAAGTAAGGCCAGTAAACCTATGTAACACCTCACTGACACCACCAGAACTACAACGCAATGAAATGGATTGTGAAAATGTCTGTGTGTATATCGAACACCAGTGATATTTGATCTGAAATCGTCAGACTATGAACTTGGTGTTTGAGATACTCCACTTCTGTGTGGTATATATACTCCTTATGTTCAAACTTATACAAGATGTGTTGAATATTGGTTGGAACTTTTGAGAATGTCTGATGAGCGTCTGTCTATAAAATCTTATAAAATGCTGTTTGCTCTTCATTATAAAAATCAGAACAATTGGGTTTCTGCCGTATGCTTTACTTTATACAAATATGGATTCGGACATGTGTGGGAACACCAAGGTGTTCAAAATATTCTCGGAGAATTCAAGCAAAGGCTAATCGATTGTTTGATTCAAGGATGGGAGGCTCAGTTGAGAGATAAAAGTCGGTGTACATTTTAGGCATCTTTCAAACTATCCTTTGGTACATCTCAATACTTGTTCGACCTAAAACAGTGTGTACTGAAAAAAAGACCTTAATCAGATTTAGATTAGGTGTTTCAGCATTGCGAACGCATCGGTACCGATACTCTTTTAATGTCTCCCCTAACTACCCATTTTGTGAGAGTGCCCCAGAAAGTGAACTTCATTTTATATGCGTCTGTCTCAAATACTCAAATGTTAGAGAAAAATACATTCCCCGTAAGTATTACAATCACCCTTCTTCTTTCAGGTTATCGTTACTGATGTGTGACACTAAATGTATGTGCAGACTGGCAGCATATCGAACTGGTGCATTTAAAATCCGTAATCTTGCTATTTCGTCCACAGGTTAGTATGGATGTTAATCATGTTCATTTTCAATGTAGCATCCTGACATGATTTCCCTTTTACCCTCTCCCCTTGACATGGGCAGAAGGCCTGGCTCATTAAACATTTTGTCATTTGTCATTTCTTATTTCTCTCTCTCTCTCTCTCTCTCTCTCTCTCTCTCTCTCTCTCTCTCTCTCTCTCTCTCTCTCTCCTCTCTCTCTCTCTCTCTCTCTCTCTCTCTCCCGTGCGTGCGTGCATGCGTGCATGCTTGTACGTGCCAGCACATGTCCGTGCTTGTGTTGTGTGTGTGTGTGTGTGTGTGTGTGTGTGTGTGTGTGTGTGTGTGTGTGTGTATGTGTGTGTGTGTGTGCAATAAATCAAGAAAACAGTGGAAGTGATGGTAGTGGTGATAACACTGAAGTCCATTTGGCGTGACACAAGCCACTCTGCCGTGACAACCCAACTCATGCATTCTTTGCTCAGAGGATTGTTTGTGCACACATGTGAACCCTTCAAAGGCGCACACTGCCGATCTCTGAAGCCAGTCCAAACCCTGGGGATGACATGTCACCACGAGGTCGGGAACATGACGGAGAGGGACGAACCAGCGAACCACACGATGCCCTGGGCACTATGGTATGGACAATGACATTCTGCTGGCCGTGTCAAGGTCAGCCAGACTGACAACAGCCAACCCACAGGGCCCAGTGGCCAGGAGGAGGAGAAGAGGCAGACAGAGGGAGAGATGGGCCGTCAGTATCTGGGAGCACACAGACCTGTCCTGGGCTAGCTCTTAGTGGGCCGTAGATAATGGCACCAGATGGGAGGTTGTCGGTGAGTCATTGCTGTGTCTGAACAACACCTACTTGGGGTTAGGATGTGGGTGAAGCAAGACAAATTTAATATGGAAGAGAAAAAGATGAGTTCATATATACCACTTTCTGTTTGGGTGCCTGGTCCACATGCCAGAGTCTGCCTTGTATTAATCATATATCTATTTCAATTTATTTATTTCGTTTCATTGTATTGCCTTTGACCTTATTTCATTCTTTTGTTCAAAGACGTGTGTTCCTGACCCAACTCGTCGTGCTTTCAAAGTTTTTATCACTTTCTCTTCTAGCGCCTTCTGTCGCCCCTGCATGACCACAGTCCACAAGTAGAGAAATGGGCTGAGAGCAGAGCTCAGTGGTAACCCAAATACAACCATGGCGTCATGGGCGTTGTTTAATGTTGATGTACCACTTGTTGCCATGACCGTGACAAGGCCCAGAATAAGCCAGCTTGCACTGTTCGCGGTCGCCAGTTTTTGCATCAGATGCACAGCAGAATACACAGACCTAGATGAGATATCAAGCATAGTTCTGAATTTAGGTGTTTGTCTGTAGATCACAAACTGGCCCACCGTTATTGTAAAGCAGATTACAAAATTAGCAGTCACAATGACGTTTGACCATCGGAATTCTTGATTACATCTATGGCGATTAAATAATGGCATGCGACACAGACCTGACTGACCTTGAACTCCCCACTGTGACGACCCAGGAAGGAATGGCATCAAGGATATCAGGGTTCCAGCACACCATGGCACAATGACAGCTGCTGTCAGCGAAACTCTCGTCAGTGTGCATGAGCGCTTACGAAAGCCACTGACAATGAGGTGATCCACGGTGATGAAGCCAATGATGAGAAGTGACGCCTCACTGGACAGACAGAACAGAAACTCGGCCACCTTACAAGGCAGGCTGTTGATCCATGTCTTTTCACGGTGGATGTAACGATCTTTGAATATCTCATTAGCGCCTACGACAATACTGGTATGATACCCTGTACAAGTTTGAGCAAACAGCAAATCAGCAATCATCGACATATTGCTTTCAAAGTGTCCTTTCACTGTGAATAAACTGATGAAACTAATCAGGTTTCCTAACGTGGCGCACACACAGACCACCCAGAAGAAAATTCTGTACAGTTCAGTTGGCATCAGTGTTGTACATGAAAGAAGCATAGTTTGAGGTGCATAGCACTTTATTTCATCTATGTTCTTGGGAAGTAAATTCTCACAGCAGAACCGGTAATTTGAAGCAAAGACATTTTCTAAATGATCAGACTTTGATAACAAATACACAGAAAATTCCTCCAGTGGGTTAAATCGAATGTCTACTTCACGAAGATGTGGTGTATTTTTAAAACCCATTGATCCAATCTTTTTAATAGCGGAAGAGGAGAGATTTAAGTGAATGACACGAGGCAAGAAGGACAATTCACAATTGAGTACATGAAGATTTGTTTCTGATATATCAATATGCAATAGAGAATAATGAATACGTTTTGTCAATTTGTTCATTGTGTTTGACCTTATGGGATTTTTTGCTAATAGGAGCGTTTTCAAATTTTGCAGTTTAAGAAAATTAGATATATCAAGATATTTTAGACAGTTGTTTGTAAGACTGATGTGTTGTAAGTTGAGAAGCTTTATGCTTGATGTGTTAGAAATATGGCAATGAGACAGAGTAAGATGAATGAGATAGACATTTGTATTAAAATCATCTGGTGACATCCCTGATCCTGTGGCGTCCGCATATCGGAGCTGTGAAAAGAGATCAACAGGAAACGTGTTTCTGCAAATGAAAAGGAGACCTTGACATAGACAACCTTCAGGACAACATGTATCACACATCAGTTCATCATCTCGTTGTGGACACTGGCCCCAGCCATCACACAGGTGAACTCTGTGGAGACAGGTTGTAGATGCTCGACACTTGAACAATCCAGTACATCGAACTTTGTTACAGTCCTGTTCGTCCTCTCCATGAACACAGTCAGAGAATCCATTACATCGAGTGTAGAGAGGAAGACAATACAGCCACTCCGATGTACAACGATAATGAGTGTCAGGACAAGGTTCTTCAGTGTCCATCACCTGTTGTGTAAAGTAACCTGTACCATCCAAGTCAATGTGAAATCGCTGCTTCATCTTCGCATCTCTGAACTGAATGCAGTATGTACACTGAGTCCAACCTTGTTGCCGGCAACCGATCTCATCAGAATCATCCCCACAATCAGAGTGCTCATTACAACGCTGACTGTGTAACACACACTGACCATTAGAACACCCAAAGCCCTGACAAGAAGGGAGATGACAAAATGACTCATCACTATTGTCTGGACAGTCCTGTCTGACGTCACACACTAAAGTGTAATGCAGTAACGTGACATCATCATTACAAGTGAACATGACATGTGCACATTTCACATCCCTCTCAGCAGGTGACAACGTCTCGTCCTGCTCAGCACTGGCATTCAGAACTGCCAGACTTTGAGGGTGATAGGAGTTTCCACAGTGACTGCCAGGGTCACAGTACATGTAAGTATGGATGATAGCACTGGCTGGACAAAGCAACAAACTCTGCCTTGTGTGTGTGAAAGAGGACGGGGTGGACTCTGACTGGGTCAGCACAGCTTGGGGAGGAACCACACTAGAGGCTTGTAGTTTAGTCTCACATAGCACTGCCCTTGTAAACCAGCCCTCACGGAATATTACGTGGAGGCCAACCTCAGACCAGTGCCCTTTCATGTTTTTCCTTGAAACGACAAATGTTGTATGTCCTCTAGATCTGAAATGATTCATATTGTAGATCATAGTATGATCAGACCATTTACGGAACTGACTATACATAAAAGGTACAAAAGACCAACCTGAAGTGTAATCCAAAGCTACTTGGAAAAGATAATAATTTCTGAAAATTCTTAGGGAATCTTCAAATTCTTCCCTCGTTTTTACAGACGCAATTTCCTGGCCAGATTTTCTGCATTCATAGGATAGAAGTACATGATTTATAGATGTGTCTGCCAAGACAAGTTTGAAACACTTGCTTGTTGAAGCCACCATCCCCTGACAGCCAGGACTGCTGAAGGGTCAGTGTTCTGTTTCATCCCGTCCATCTTCACACTCTGACTTCAGATTGCACTGCAGGAAGGGATGAAATGTGGAGTAATTAGCCACAGAGCAGTTGAGCAACCCACTGGGCAGAGTATACGGATGGCCAGAGACACAGAAAGTAGAGAAGACCATTTTGAGACACATTGGGAGCTCTGGGGAGTGCATCCTGAAATAGGAAGCAAGAAACAAGGACGCTGGTGTGGAACGCTCAGTACACACATCAGTAGTGTGTTCTTGGGATGTGCTGTGTTTCCTGTATGTCACTCGTGTTTCATGAAAAGTAGAACAAAATCCAAGTTGGTAGGTCTGCAGAACACTAACCATGATAACACACTGAGAATGTAGTATCAGTTCTTTGCTGAAGGAAACTCCTATTCTAAATATCGGTACAACTACATATCCGGAATATTCATTTATATATTGTAGGAATGCATTGTTACGCTTCATCGCTTGAAAACTGATCGTTGCTATTGGTTTGTTCGTCATCGATATCCCTATTGAATTTCCGCCTGACTGAAATAACAGATCTTGAAGACCCTGATACCCACATCCCACCTGGTCATTATAAGTATATGATAGCTGGAGCCTCATTTGAATTTTCCACACATTCCCGTCGCTGCAATTCCCGAAAGCCAGGTGTTGAAGGCGAGCACGCACATACATACCCTGTGTCAGCCTTATGTGCAGGTTACAGAAATGGCTGGATCCCCCACACAGCCCGTACACCACTCCTATGTCTGCTGTAAACATTGTCAACGACCAGTAGTCACAATCAGAGACATTGCTGCTCAGAAATGTTGTATTTGGGTTGTTTTGTTTCATAAGATAGTCTACCCCTGGACAAGAGTCACTGATATTCGGAGATCCAGTTGTGGTTCCCTTGCTGATGTTGCGACTTGTGGCAAACACTGCACAGAAAACAAGCCTAGCGATGCAACAGACAGATCGGGCAAACCATCACCAACGCTTTCTTCTATGTCTTCATTTATTCTACAGGAAGCAACGATGTCTGTAAGAGCACAGTTTTCTGAACGTCATCATACAACAGACTGCGTCCTATTACATTACCGTACAGCAGACTGAGTCATATTACGTAGTCATACAACAGACTGCGTCCTTTTACGTCATCTTACAACAGACTGCGTCCTGATACGTCATCATACGACAGATTGCGTATTATTACGTCGACTTATAACAGACTGTGTCCTATTACGACAGCATACAACAGACTTTGTCCTGTTACACAATCATGCAACAGACTTAGTCCTATTACGTCGTCATACAATAGACTGCGTCCTGTTACGTCCTCATGCAACAGAGAGACTCGTATTACGTCAGCATAAAATAGACGATGTCTTACTACGTTATCATACAACACACTGCATCCTATTACGTCACCATACAACAGACTGCGTTCTGTCCTGCTCTCAGTGGCTCTGGTCCTCTTGCTCTTCACTGCTACTCTTGCCTGTCTTCCCTGAACTGACTGGCTCTGACCTCATCTGTTTTCCTCTGCCCCCCCCCCCCCTCTCTCTCTCTCTCTCCCTCACACACACACACACACACACACACACACACACACACACACACACACACACACACACATACACACACACACACACACACACACACATGATTGCTTCCGTACCCTCCTTTGAGAAGAAAGTATTATGTCATTTCTTCCTGTGAACAGGCAAAGAAGTTCAGCAGAGTTTAACAGCACAGTCAAGTTTGCATGCAATTGACAACTCAGACATGTAGCTTTGAGGTGAAGATAAACATTTCGATAGACATTGCATTCGTTGAATTTTTTTTTTTTCGGTATTTTCATACGATATCATGCATCTTGCTTTTAATGTCTTCATCTATGTTTTCTTACTTTGATTTTAGTGATCTGCTCTTCTTCCTTCATCTTGCTTTTAATGTCTTCATCTATGTTTTCTTACTTTGATTTTAGTGATCTGCTCTTCTTCCCTCATTTGTTTTGATGTCCTCTTCTTCCTGCATGCTCTCTTACTCTGTTTTTTTTTTTTTTAATGTGTTCCTGTTTTCCACACATTGTTTCATGAAAAATAATCTGCTCTGCGTTTCTTTCTTCCTGACCTTTTCACTGTTTTGCCTTCTGCTGAGCGAAGGTCCGGCCCTGACATCCATCTTCCTTTTGCTCTCCTCTCCCTTGTTTTCTCTTTCTTACTGTTCTCTGGTTCCATCCCATCACTTGTGTTCTCCCCTCCACCGTGGGAATCTTCCCGCCATCGTATGTACAGCTGCACATGCGTAGAATGGATGTGATGAAATGCGCATTGATATGTCTTTATGCACACCAGTGAAAAGACGAAGAGTTAGGAAGGACAGTAAATGTTAGATGTTCTGATGATATCTCCAATGAACAAGGGCGTCAAACAGCATATCAGAACACTTTATCAATGGAGCGGAAAAGCAGGGTACCACAACAGAACACTTCATAGAGCCCTACAGTTAATCCTTCAACATCTGTGTTCTTACAGTTGTTCCTGTGTTTCAATGCTGTGGCTGGTTCCTGTAAGGTCATCACCCCTCTACCGATATTCTCCTCGTGTGTTGAAACCAGAGCATCAGGAACGTGATCCGAAATGGTGTCAGATACATCATGAATCCAGTATAGATCTTCATGACACCATCGTACCTTATTCAGCATGCTTTTGTTTTTATCTGAGAGGACGCCTTTTTTGCTGTCTTTCTTATATTTCTTTCGAAAGGGTACAGCTTTGTCCAAATAGTCTCTGATTTCAAAATTGCAAGACACATTTGTTTACTTTTCTCCATAATTTATCCAACGTACCTTTGAGCGCATAGCTATGGCTTGGATTCTGGAGTTTCTGATTTTCTCACATTGGACCCTTGCATCTTCTAAATAGGAACTGTCATCTTCTTTCGCGTTCTGTTTATGGCTTTCATTTTTTTTTTTTTTTCAATTTCAATTTGATGTTGAGACAATTGTTCTTTTCCATGTAACAAATTCAAAGTTTTCACTTTAATTACAAAATTTACAAGCCAGTCTGCACACGACAGTGACAAGCATCCCATTAAAACAGCCTGTCGATGGCTGCTTTCAATCCCATCCTTTTCTCTTTTGAAATTGTATTGACATCACCTCCTCAACCCCCAAGGCTCCGGCTATTCATAGATCATGACATTGATGGTTCAACACACATGGCGCAGCACAGCCAGTCAACACTAATTGAGTGTCATCGAACGTTCCGAATCCTGAGATGCCACAGCCAATCAACACTCATTGAGTGTTATTGAATGTTCCGAATCCTGAGGTGCCACAGCCAATCAACACTAATTGAGTGTCATCGAACGTTCCGAATCCTGAGGTGCCACAGCCAATCAACACTCATTGAGTGTTATTGAACGTTCCGAATCCTGAGGTGCCACAGCCAATCAACACTCATTGAGTGTCATCGAACGTTCCGAATCCTGAGGTGCCACAGCCAATCAAAACCCATGGGACTGTGGACACATCGGGTACCATAACGTATCAGAACCAATCAAAATGCTCCAAACATTCAAGAAACCATTTCTGAGAGCCTCTTGCCCTTATGACATTATTCTGGGGCTCTGAAGTCAGTACGCAGTTTCTGCATACGATAAACAGACCCGTAATAAGTATAACTGATGTCCTGTGAAGTTTTCTCTCCTTTGAAATTGGTGGTCCTAAGAGTCGGATGGTTTACAGAAGTCTTATCTCCCCTCAAATTGGTGGTCCTAAGTTTCAGCTGTCCAGTGGAGTCTTATCTCCTTTCAAATTGAAAGTCCTAAGAAACAGATGTTTAGAAAAGTCTTATCCCCTTTCAGACTGGTGGTCCTGGGAGTCAGATGTCCAGTGGAGTCTGTGCTATTGACCATTCCCTCATGTAGGTCCAGTTCTAGCAGTGTGTCAACGGTCGTCCTCTGAAGGTGGAGGTCAGAGAGGTGCTGTGAGCTGTCCTCACGGGTCCCTTGTCTGGGTGGTGTTCCTTTCTCAGGGGCCGGGTGTCTGCAGCTGAGAGAATAAACACACAAGTCTGTGAGAGTGAACACCATCTAGGAGATAACATTTTAGCCTTTCATTTGCAGAACGTAATCAATCTGGATGGTGTGTGTGTGTGTGTGTGTGTGTGTGTGTGTGTGTGTGTGTGTGTGTGTGCGTGCGTGCGTGTGTGTGTGTGTGTGTGTGTGTGTGTGTGTGTGTGTGTGTGTGTGTGTGTGTGTGTGTGTAGAAAGAGTTATTTTGCCACTGTCGTTGGACGGACATGTAACCCTCACGCAGGCTGGACGACTAAACGGTTGTGGTCGTCAGTAGGGGCTTGACAGAGGAGATGAGGATCTCCTGTGAAAGGTCTAGTCACGGGAAATGTCACTGACACACAAGACGAGACAGAAGAAAACAGTGTGTAAACTTCCATTGTAAGGAAAACATCGTAACAAAGGATACTAGCACAGTAAACGTTGACAGAAAAAAAACAGTGTGTAAACTTCCATTGTAAAGAGAACATCGTAACAAAGCATACTAGCACAATAAACATAGAAACAAACAGTGTGTAAGCTTCCACTGCAGAGATAACATTGTTAAAAGCCCAGTCTGCCCGTGTAAGGTGAAGAAGACTTCTAAGGAACTGGATGAAGGCTATAGGCTGGTTCCTGCTTACGGACTTAACAGGATGCAAGTTATATTGTTAAGATTTATTTCTTTAACCATCATTACTATTCAACCAGAAACGTCAATCCCATTAATTCTGAGGTCACTGCTTACTTGAAAGCTTAAACCGCATCCAATTTTGTTTAATGCTATTAGCAAATTAATTCAACAACACAAACACCTTTTCAATTCATATTCAAGTGTAAAAATAACATTGTAACCAACAAACACTCACAAAGTCACCATGTTTACAATTTTTACCAATTGATCTCATCAACCTACTCACCCACTGCCTGCTTAACCCAGTGAAGGCTACTTAGGAACAGACAAACAGACTAGAGACAGGTTCAATTCTTCAAACCCAAATCGTCTGGAGATTGCCTGATCCTAACTGCAAATGAACCCATTAATCTAAACACTGTTTGTAAACTCTGTTCTTCTGAGACTCCCCTCATCACTGTGTGAAGTTGGAGAGAGTGAGTCAGGTACCTGCACCTCTGGACAGTTCTACGAACGACTGGCCGCCATGCTGTGGTGCAGACGTTCTGTACTGATGACCGACACCAACAGTTCCTGCTACAAACACACTGGAGGTGTTCAGCCTGCAACAAGCAGACGTCAATAGTTGTTTTGCTATCCTACGGGTAATGAGCCCCATCTCTAAATCAGATTCCTAAACTTCTTGGTCAGGAATGCTAAGTCCCAACATCAATATGTTAGACCCTTGCTCACACAACGTCCACAACCAGTCAGTCAGACAAAACAAAAGAGTTCCCCCTTTTAATTAGCAACTACACTTCTAAAAATTATTTCCATACAGATTCTTTCTACATTTCACTGAAAAAAAAAACAGAAACATATTTTTTTAGATACTTCAACAGGTCCTCACGGACAAAAACATGTTTTCCTTTCACGTTC
>CM065726.1:81515864-81530864 GCA_033310375.1 Conus canariensis
CGGGTAATGAGACCCATCTCTAAATCAGATTCCTCAACTTCTTGCTCAAGAATCCAATGTCCCAAAACCCGTATGTGAGATAATCGCTCACACAACGTCGACAAACAGCCAGTCAGTCTGACAAAACAAAAGAGACTCCCGCCCCCTTTAATTAACAACAAAACTTTTGAAACTATTCACATACAAATTCTGTTTACTTTTCATACACACACAAAAAAGTAAATGTGTTTTTAAAAAGGCATCAACAGGTCCTCACGGACAACTAATTTTGTTTTCTTTCAAGTGTGCACCAACTGTGCCGCACCTCAAATAATCAAATCCATCAAGTGTTCTCATCCTCACAGACCTATAGCTATTCTTGCCCGATGTTCAGTCTCTGCGACGTCTGGTTGACTTATAAAAGAAACCAAAAACTGTGCTTATGTTCCTGTCCAAAACAAAAACAAAAACAGCTGTATTGTAGCTGGGGAGTTATTTCCTGAGAGAGGTAGAAAGATTAGTGTTCATTATATTATTCTTTATGGACACATTTTGTTTTACCCAAACTTTCTAGCTGTTGTTTCAAGGTATTTGCACAAGACACTCCTCCCCTCCCACTCGTCCCCGTCCCCACCCTCCATGCCCCCTATTGCTTTGTGCTCGACACTCTACCAGAGTTCACTGAGGATATTGGAACACAGATGGCCTCTGATATGTTAGAATCCGATACCTAAATGTGTACATGTTAACATGTGTGATTCATTATATTTATGAAATAGAAAACATGCTTTGCATTACTTTGATCCTCTTCTAATAGCTGCTTAAACAACAGTGAGTATTATACCACAGCTTGCTGGGGCACAGGTATGTCAGAGTGAGATTCCAGCCACTGTTGAAGTTTGGCTTCATGGGATTTCCTCCGTTTTTCTGCCAGTGTGTTGAAGGTATACATGAAGGGATTAATAGCAGAATTCAAGGGCAGTATGAATACAGCCAGTGCCACGTTCACCTCACCAGGGATGAGAGTACCTGCTGATGCCAACATCCCACACAGTCCAATGGGAAACCAACACAGGAAATCGGTCACTGCAACAGTAATCAGTCGCCGAGCTATGGTCATGTCTCGTGACACTTTGGTCGTGTTGGTCTTGAAAGAATTCTTCTGTATTGTCCAATAGATAATTGCTTGGCCAGCAGAGACAAATATGAACAGTATAAAGTTCAGAACAATGAGTAGACTGAACGAGTATTCTTTCCCTTCAAAATCTTGCTTCGTCACTGGCAGCGGAATACAGATGCCTGTTTGACTGTAAAACTCCCAGTGTGACAGCATGGGGAGTGAAGGCAGTAAGGTCAGAATCCAACCAGTAGACCAAGTCAACACACAGGCCATGGCTGCTGACATTCTCCCAAATCGCAAGGTGCTGAATGGAAAATGAAGGACCAGAAAACGATCCAATGTAATCAGCCAGATGATCAGAGCCGACACTTCACTGGACAACAGACACAGAGAACCGGCCACTTTGCAGGCTATACTGTCTTTCCATGTGTCATCAACAATGAGATATTGGCCACGGAACTGTTCATCAGCTACTCCAATGATTACAATGTAGACACCCATAAGAAAATCAGCTAGCGTAAGGTTGAGGACAAACACACTGTATCCAGTGGACAAAGTCATGCTCTTCGACACTAATCGTGTAGAGAAACAAAGCCGTTGCCGCTGATCGACAGACAAGCAGTCAGCCAAAGAATACTCCGATAGACCCATGACTGTAGTAAGTCTTCACATGAAGAAATCTCGTCTTTGGGGGCACGACAAGAGACGTCATCAAAATTAGCTGGGAGAATTTTAGGACAACATATTTGTAGTTGTCTGTGGAAACAACACGCAGATGATACAGATCTGTGAACATGTTCAATGGGAAAACGGCCACTGGGCTGCCATCCATCAACAGTTCCTTTAGATGGGGTGTATACCGAAATCCACTGGAACTGATGGTATGAAGAGTGGTAAACGTCATGTTGAGCTTCCGCGTGTGAACGAATGGCGAAAAGACTCGGGAATCAAACACTGTCAGTGCAGTGAATGACAGATCTACTGACAGCAGGTTACTGTGCTGAACAACAAATGATAAATCAGTGTAGAGGAATGTGATGGGATTATGGGAAAGGGACAATGTTCGTAAATTGTACAAACACAGAACAGCAGTCATATTCACGTGGTTCAACTTGTTCTCACTCAGATCTAGATACATGAGATTTGATAATTTTATGGAAGGGAAGACAGTCAAGGAACACTGAGCAAGAACAAGATGAACAAGATAGCAAAGCTGGCTGACATCAGACAGTGTTATTCCAGAACTGGTGCCATCCAAATAGCGGATGTACGGGAACTGTATCATAGAGAAAGGCTGGTGACAAAGGAACGTGTGGCCTTGACACAGACAGCCCACAGGACAACTTGTGTCACACACTATTTCATCATCATGCATTGGACAGTGAGGCCAGCCATCACACAGGTGGTCAGTGTGTAGGCAGGTTGTGGATGCTCTACACCTGAAGAATCCTGAACACATCATGTCCTCACAGCCATATTCGTCCGTACGGTCTATACAGTCGTACATTCCATTGCATCGTGTGTAGACAGGCAGGCAGTCATTGAAGTCACCAGGACAACGGTAATGGTGATCAGGACAGGACTCGTTGGAATACATTTGGGCTGAGTCAAACTCCCCTTGGCCATCAAAGTTGATCAGAGCAGGGGAGGGGAAAAATGGATATGTTGTAAGAACAGTCCTGTATGAGGCACAGCTGTGTTCTTCCGAATGATCCTGGCAATGGGGAGTTTGATCACACACTTTACTGTAAGGAAGACACTGACCATTAGTGCATGGGAACGTGTTGATACAAGCAGGATGTTTACAAAATGATTCATCACTGTTGTCTTGACAATCGTCTATGAAATTGCACACCAGGGAGTATGAAAGTGTGGTGATGTCACTACTGCAGATAAATGGGGTTATCAACGTGGTGTGATTATCCGGTAAATCTAACTGGTTGTTGTGGGTCAAATGATGATGAAAATAACAGGAGGTATGTTCTTGACCACACACTTTGAACTGATGAAAACCACACAGCAGAAATGTGTAGGTCATGTGACCATCATGGCACAAAGCCATATGTTCCTTTTGCCATGGCAACACAGACTGAGTGTTGTTAAGTGAAACTGGTTTCATATGAAATGATTGTGTACGAGTCTTATTTGTCTGGAATGCACAAACTGTACGGGCGAAAGCTTTTCGCATGTTATAACTGTATACACAATTTTGTTCCAGATATTCTATTAGGTACCGAAACAAAGATCGAAAGCATATTTTATGACCACGGTGTCGTCCTGATAAAGCATCAGCGCGAAAAGTATGATAAAGCGCTATTCTCCCCTGAAGAGTTTCATGCCTGTACATAGGAGGCATTGACAGATCATTGGAAGTGACGTCAACCCAAAAACCAGCCAGCTTCACCCCAGCAATCCCCACTGTGTTTAAAACAATGCTAAACCAATCCATCACACACACAGGCGTAGTTGCAGACCCTCCCAAAGAACGACAGTGCTCATCAATTGTATTGTCAACGTTTCCTCCACCTCTATGGAATCCAGGCACATTGCGCTCCAGCGAATAGCACTCTCCACACATGGCTATCATGCCCTGACAGTCAGCACTGCTGAAGGGACAGTGTCCTGCTTCATCCCGTCCATCCTCACACTCTGTCTCCAAGTTGCATTCCACGTGGTGACGGAAACTGGAGTAACTGTCCACGGAGCAGTTCCATAAACCACTGGGGAATATTTCAGGGGCTTTACGTTCTGGAAGAAAGGTAAAAAAAAGTTGAAAGCATTGTGACATACAGCTAATTCTGCTGACTCTAAGACTCAGTTTGGTTGCGTTGTGTGCGCATGGGCAATTAAATCCAGCGGTATAAGTATCCCATATCTCAGTTTGCGTTTCTGTTGAAATGTTCATTGCCTGATCAAACTGCTGGAAATGACGATAAAGGGAAACATCAATCCGATGTGACTTGGGTTTGAAACTAAGAATGACTGTATGTCTGTGTGGAACAGTTACATTTCCCCACACGAAGTCAGGGCCGTCACCACTCACATTTCCTCTCACTGTCATGTAGCCAGACGACGACGATGTCATTACAACAAGCACGGGTCCGGATTCTTCTTGGATGTTGTCTTCTGCTGCCAGTTATAGAGCATTGGCTTGGTGTTATGAACTGACAACAACATCACACATGGGAAACCGAAAGGGCAATAACGAAGTGTTATGAACTGACGACAATATAAAAACACATGAAACAATTGGAAAAAAGTTTAAGGTAACCACGTAACAATCAAGTGTAGGAAACTAGAAGAGCACTAGGGAAGCTCTATGACTTCCAACATCAAACACAGGACACTAGATCAACACTGGGTAAGTGGGAAGAACTGGCAAAAACATAAAGACCTAGGAACTTGGAAGGGCATTTGGAAAGTGCAATGGACTTACATGCATCAAAAACAGGAAACTGGAAAGACACTGAAGACGTGGTGTGACAGACCACATTTTGTACAGTCCCAAGTTGATTGTTCCCTTGATACGTCTTGTGATTTGACAAGACATGCATAGGGTGACAGTAGGATGTTGTAGTCAGTGAATGTGTGAGTCGAGATGTGGATGAGAAGAATGAATGAGTAGATAGAAGAAGGAATATGTGTACTTATATGTGTCAAGGGAAAGTAATCTTGTTAAATCAATGCATTTGTTAAGTGTTGTCTATCTTTTCTCTAAAGTATTATAATGATGTGAGCGCTTGTGAGGTCTGGAAGTGAGCAGTGACAATTGTTGTACATAAATTATTGGAAAATGTAATCTGATTCCTGTTGTGGAAGGATTGAAAAAAATGTTCTTTTCTTGATAAAAAGGGACGAATGGAAACCGTTCCTTCATATGTATTTGGACACGTCTAGTGATAATGATGATAATCTTCTCTTGATTAAAAAGAGACTAACGGAAATCACTCCTTGATATGTATTTGGACACGTCTAGTGATAATGATGATAATCTTCTCTTGATTAAAAAGAGACTAACGGAAATCACTCCTTGATATGTATTTGGACACGTCTAGTGATAATGATGATAATCTTCTCTTGATTAAAAAGAGACTAACGGAAATCACTGCTTGATATGTATTTGGACACGTCTAGTGATAATGATGATAATCTTCTCTTGATTAAAAAGAGACTAACGGAAATCACTCCTTGATATGTATTTGGACACGTCTAGTGATAATGATGATAATCTTCTCTTGATTAAAAAGAGACTAACGGAAATCACTCCTTGATATGTAATTGGACACGTCTTGTGATGAAGAAGTGGAAAAGTAAAAACAGTTTTTCTTGATAAAAAGGGACAAACGAAATTCGTTCGTTTACATGTAATGATTGTAGTCTTGGTACTTTGAAAGGGGTTCCATGTGGAAATCCTTTCCCTCGATGTAAACAACCATGGTATTAATCGAGGAAATGTTTCTGTTGTGGTGCATCCACTGAATTGAAACTTACTAGATTTTATTATGGGTATTCTCCCCCAAAATTCCAACGAAATCTATTATGTGAGGAGTGACTGCTAGTGACAAACAAGAACTGTAAATGTGTAGGACGTAGGCTAGATAATCAAGGTAGCTATCAGTTCTTCAGGTGTCGGTGAAGCCTGTGTCCGACCTGGAACTGATTGTCATCCAGGTGTGGGGTGCAGCCCGTGCCCAGCTGCTGTCTCCATCCAGTAGACGACGTGTGTTTCTTCTGTCGTGTGGGAGTTCCTGGAAGGACTCCACGAACTGCTTCCATGAGTGGTTTCTGAACTGCGTGAAGACTGTGTGACTCGGGCCGGACGTGGCCAAGTGCACATAGAATGTCTGCAGTGACAGTGCTGTGGGTGCCAGCTAGGCCTGTGCAAGAAACAACAAATGTTTGAAAAATCATAGTGGTACTTAGTGTTGTTGCGCCCCCTTGATTGTGGTGACATGAAAAATCATAGTGGTACTTAGTGTTGTTGCGCCCCTTGATTGTGGTGACATGAAAAATCATAGTGGTACTTAGTGTTGTTGCGCCCCCTTGATGGTGGTGACATGAAAAATCATAGTGGTACTTAGTGTTGTTGCGCCCCCTTGATGGTGGTGACATGAATTGATTGATGATTCCTGCTTGTTCTTGTTATGTGATATGTATTTGTTATGATTTGATGGTTCAGACAGCAAAAGAGAACAAATAAAAACTTAACTTGTTGCCTGGCTGTCTATGTTCGTGTACTGTGGGTGTGTGTAGGGAAAAAGACGTACACGTATCCAACCTTCTTCAGGTGAGCGTCAGGCAGCAAAACGAGCATCGCACACCATCTGTAACACGTGGAATGGACTAACCAGAATATTAAAACTTGCGGAACTGGCAAGGCACTCGGAAAGGTTCGTGATCTTACACAGTCATCAAACAGAGGACACTAGATGGGCACTGGGTAAATGTAATGAACTTACAACGCCAAACAAAGACCAAGGGCTTTAAGGATGTAGAATGGACTAACAGTAACATCAAACGTAGGAGGCTGCAATTGCTCCATGGAAGATTAATGAACTAATAACGACATAAGACACAGAAAACAAGAAAGACACACAGAACTTGGATTGCACTCACCACGACATCAAACACAAGAAAGCAGAAGGACACTAGGTAAGAGGAATGAAGAAAGCCCAACATGAGACACAGAAAACCAGAACAATACTGAAAACTGTAATGAAGTCACAAAGACATTGAGCACCTTCTTCTAAAAATGGGAAGTGAACTTACTTCTCCTTTCAAATATGAAAGACTGAGGGAGAGTGACAATAGTGAACAAACTGACATGATTCCTCACTAAGCGACAATTTGTGTCTGTAACAGTTGCATCTGTCCTCTAGAGTGAAAAAGGTCAAAGTTGTTGTTTGTTTGTTTTTTCACTGCGAAAATTTTCAATAGAGAGCAGAAATCATTTTAAAGGTCAGAAGAGAATGACCACGTCTTTTTATAAGTGACATACGTTGTGTTCAGAGCCTGGAAGAGGACGGGGCACAAAGGAAGGGATGTGTGAGTGGACTGATGAGAGGAAGGGGCATATGAGGGAGAAGATGGAGACTGAGGATGAGAGAGAGGAGCGGCAGTGTCACGTGCCAAGTGAGGAGAAACAGGGAGGAAGAAAAATCACCCGCCATGACAGAGGACGTAACATTCGGCAGACCACACTGCGCTCCTCCCTGGAACTGCCACCTGCCAGCGTTCAGATATCCGCCAACGGCGCCAGTCTTGGTAGGCTGCCAGTCCTGACAACAGAGTCCACCTGCCTGCGTTCAGAAATCCACCAATATGGCCTTTCATTGTAAACTGCCAGTGCTGACAACAGAGTCCAAGTATATACAAATAAAACAGAACAGCGTTCCTGCCACCATAAACATTTTATGATGAACGCTCCGATGTGGACGTGAGCCATTTCCACTTGCACTGACCTGTCAATGACAATGTGGCCTTCTATAAAGGACTGTGAGTTTAACCACTTTTCTTTAATGGAGATATGTATCCTTCCACTATGAAATCAGAATAAACAGACAGGTAAATGAAGAACAGATACAATGAAAAAAAAAGCATCTGTTAACTTCCCTTGGATGAAATGTGCTGAACTGAAGATGATTACCCCCACAACATTGAAGATGATTTTTTCATTACCTCTACTTCCCCCAAAACACACACACACACACACACACACACACACACACACACACACACACACACGCACACACACACACACACACACACACATACACACACACACATGCATGCACGCACGCACTAACGCACGCAAGCACGCACGCACGCACACACGCACACACAACAACAACAACAACAACAACAACAATAACAACAACGAAAAAAACAAACAAACAAAAAGAAAAAGGGGGAAAAAACTGGAAATGTAGTCTTGATCTGTTTACAAGAAACTCACATGTCGTTTAGTGATTTCTCTTTGAGGGAAAAACAATGGGGAGGTAAGCATTTCTATAAAAGAGTTACCAAAGTGGAGCAAGGAAGAAGTGATTTTAGTTGATAAATACTTCCCTGGAAAAGTAATTTTAGAAATGGTACAACAAAGAATCTGAATGGTCTGGGTCACACATAGTAAATACGACGTCTACTCACTCGCCATTTCCTATTAACCGAATACAAGTCTTGGTGGTGTGTGCTCTGAGTTTTTTGTTCCTGTTTGTCGCATCTATGCCATGTCTCCATTTAAAAGTTGTGGACCTGCCTGGTTTGGGTAGTGCCTGTCCCATGGAAGCGGCGTTTTGGTATCCGTTGCATCGTTTCTTTTAGGTCCTTCATTTTGCGTGTTGTGTGGGACGGTCTTCGTCCTCTTGCCGTGGCCATGAGGTGATGATGGTCTGGCGTTGGCTGTAATCCCATTCAGGACTGTCTAACGTGCCAGGTCTGTTCTAGCATTATTGCGGAAGTCTCTGGTGGTCAGTTTCTGCGCTATCGTTGCTGCTTTGCCGTGGTTTGTCCCGGTGCATCAGCGTTTTCTTCAGAAGTGGCTGGACTGGCGTCTTTTGGAGTGTTGTGAAGTCTTTTTTTGTTTTCTCCTAGTCTTACAGATCTTGACGTCATTAACACAGCAACATTTGCGTATGCTGGCGTGTGTGCTTTCTTTTTTGTTGACATACTGGATCAGCTCCTAGATTCCCCAGTCTACAATCAAGACAAGTTGACCTTGGAAACGGAGGAAAGTAAAGATAGGACTCAAAGGAGTTCAATACTCAGAGGGAAAGAGATATAGGGACGTGAGGGGCGCAACGCTGTCGCGACCAGTGGTGTGCACGAATACTGCCTTGCATTTTTCTTAAATTTGTTGTTTATAGGCTCTTATTTGAGTTGCATGTTTGTGTGGTGATTCGGAAGACTGCAGGAAGAAAGGGGGAACACTATTCAGCTATATTATTGGTCTGCTGTGTCCTTTGGAACCGTGATTGTATGTATTCATTAGTACTGATTTTGAAGTCGCCATATTTGTTTATATTCCACGTATGTCAACTCTAATTCAAGCTGTGCATTAACTGATCAATCTAAATGCTGACTGGCTTACAGCACTTGACTCTTGATTCATTCTTTGATTGAACATGTTCTGTTGTAGCGTATTTCGATTCTGAAATCACTTGATAGTACTGCTAGTTTAAAAAAAAAATTAGTTTGTTTACCTTTAACCTTCAGTCAGTGGAGGCTTGATGTTGGTCTGTGGCTGCGTTCAGTTGGAGTTGGTCTGTGGCTGCGTCCTGCTGGAGTTGGTCTGTGGCTGCGTTCAGTTGGAGTTGGTCTGTGGCTGCGTCCTGCTGGAGTTGGTCTGTGGCTGCGTTCAGCTGGAGTTGGTGTGTGGCTGCATCCTGTTGGAGTTGGTCTGGGGCTGCGTTCAGATGGAGTTAGTCGGTGGCTGCATCCAGTATGAGGTCTGCTGTTGATCTGTGGCTTTGTTCAGTTGGTGGTTTGCCGTTGGCATGCGGCTGTGGATAGTTGTGGGTCTGAAGCTGGCCTGTGGTTGTGCTCAGTATTGTAGGCTAGTGGTTCAGGTTGTATAACCAGATTTGTGTGGTTGTCTTACAGCTGCAGGGGTTGCTATGGGTTACTGACGGGAGATCCTGATGGAATTCAGGAAGCCTGACCCAAAAGCGGTGACGATGGACTTTACTTTCCTGGGTGATCCTCAATTCAGTCTTCTTTGCATGCGAAAAAGGAGTAGGCTGGAGGAGTTATACGTATGCGGCGTTGAAGGTTCCTCTTCCTTCCATTGTTCTTGGCAATGCAGTCACTAGGAAATCAATGTGACGAACATTCTGCCTGCTGCCAGCACATGTACGAATTTTGTGATGCTAACTTGAACTGTTTTTCGGAGACCTGGCTGAAAGCGGACCATGCTGACCCCAACATTTCTGGCTTCAGTGTATTCCGTTGTGACTGGTCTGCTGCAATCACAGGCGAGAGTCGTGGCGGTGATGTTTGTATTTTTGTGAACAGCCGGTGGTGTACCAATGCCACAGTGAAGGAAAGTCTGTGAAGTGTGGACATTGAGCTGCTGTCCATTGGTCTCCAGCCTTTCTACCTACCCCGGGAGTCAACCAGCTCTTCATCACAGTGGTCTACATCCACCCGAGGGCCAACTTCAAGACTGCCGTGTACACGCTGAGTGACGTCATCCACTACCTGTCCTCACTGGCCCCCGACGCCCCTCCCTTCATAGTGGGCTACTTCAACAAGTGCCGGCTGAACAAGGTGCTGCCCACATTCCGGCAGTATGTGACCTGCACCACAAGTGGCGACAGCACGCTAGACCTGTGCTACGGGAACATCAAAGGTGCCTTCAAGTCACGGTCGCTCCCCAACCTTGGCCGCTCCATTCATCAGATGGTGCAGCTGATCCCTGTCTACAAGCAGAAGTTGAAGCAGTCCAAGCCAGTGGTCAAAACAGTCAAAGTGTGGAACCAGGAGTCTGCTGCAACAGACAGGCTGAATGCCTGTTTTGAATGCACAGACTGGGGCGTGTTTCTGGATGATGACAGCCCACTGGACGAGGCAACTGACGTGATCTCCAGCTACATCAACTTCTGCGTGGACATGGTCCTACAGACAAAGGAGATGACGCTGTGCCCCAACTCCAAGCCCTGGATCACCAAGGACCTGAAACAGCTGCTGAAAGAGAGTCAGTCAGTCCTGAAAGAAAAAGACACCAGGAAGATGCAACTCACCAAGAGGAAGATTGACAGGAGAATCGAGGAGGAGAAGACGAAGTATTCGGCAAAACTCGAGGACAACTTCCGGCAAGGTGATTCCAGGAAGTGCTGGCAGAACATCTCTGCCATAACAGGGTACAGGCCCAAGAAAGCTGAACTGAGAGCAGATGATGAGAGGAGACTGGCCAATGAACTGAATGTGTTCTACACACGTTTTGACCAGCGGGACTTCAGCCTTGAGCAGCAGCGGGCCATGGACACGGTGCACCAATTCCCTGGATCCCCAGTGACCATCAGTGAAGAGGAAGTCCGCAGACTGTTCAGGAAGCTGAATGTCAGAAGTGCCTCTGGTCCGGATAGCACCAGTAGCAGGACTTTGAAAACCTGCAGCAACTCCTTGGCCCATGTCTTCAGAGAGCTGTTCCAGCGATCATTTCAGGAAGGACATGTCCTGCGATCATGGAGGCCATCCACGATCATTTCTGTCCCAAAGAAGGTGGTCAGTCAGTCAACGACTACAGACCAGTGGCACTAACATCAGTCCCTATGAAATGTGCTGAGAAAATTGTCCTCAAGCATCTCAGAAGAGACACTGAAGACCACCAGGATCCACTGCAGTTCGCCTGCACAAGAGGTAGGAGCACAGAAGATGCCATCCTGACAATGCTGCACCATCTCCACCAGCACTTTGATAGGCTAGGGACGTTCGCCAGAGTACTGTTTGTGGACTTTTCAAGTGCCTTCAACACCATTCAGCCCCATCTCGACGATGGGAAACTCCTGGCCATGGCTGTTAAACCAGAGATCATCAAATGCATCTTCAGCTTCCTGACTGACAGACCGCAGCAAGTCGTAGTTGGCCGGGTTGTCTCCAATGTCCTGGTGACCAATGCAGGAGCCCCACAGGGATGTGTTCTGTCGCCTGCCCTGTTCACCAGCCACACAGCTGACTGCCGCATCAGGGATAAATGTGATCTGCAGATCAAGTTTGCAGATGATACGTCACTTACAGGGCTGACACAGGACTCTGATGAAACAAAATACCGAGAGGCAGTCGACGAGTTGATGGACCGGTGCGCCAGGAACTTCCTTCAGCTCAATGTCACCAAGACAGAGATTTCATCGACTTCCGCAGGAATCCAAGCAGCATCCACCCACTTGTCATCAACCAAGAGGAAGTACGCTTTGTGCGCACCTACATGTACCTCGGCACAGTCATTGACGACAAGCTGGAGTGGAGCCCTAACATCGACATGAGCTGCAAGAAGGCCAACCAGCATCTTTCCTTTCTTCGGAAGCTCCGACAGTTCAGGGTCAACAGCACCATCCTGGACTTGTTCTATCATTCGGTGATCCAGTCCATCCTCCTCTACAATCATCTGTGCTTCTTCAGCTCCCTGAGTGACGCAGACAGGGCAAGGTTGGAGAAAAGTGTGTCTGCTGCAGGCAAGGCAATCGGCCGAGGTCTCACGTCTCTTGCTGACATTCTCGTCAAGGCTCGCTCCAAGAAGGCCCAGGCCATTCTCCAAGATCAGAGCCATCCACTGAACCCTGCTCCGTCGATCTGCACCTCCAATCGTAACGCTGGTCGATTGCTGTCCATCAGATGCAGGACATCCAGATATTAGGATTCTTTCCTACCATCAGCCATTAGGACCCTGAACGAGGCTTGCAGGCGGAACTGAAAGTCGATGCCCTTGCTGGCAGATACAGTAATACAGTAATCATCCTGCCCCCTCCCCCTCTTCTCACTCCAGCCAGTCCATACTTAAACTACCATCTCTCCCCCCCCTTTCCCCTTTCCTCCGTCTCCATCCCCATGTTCCCCCTCCTCCCTGCCCCCTCCTCCCCCCCCCCCCCCCCCCCCCCCTCTTCCAACCACAACTGTACTGATCTCATGATTTTAATGTTGGTGTAATTATGATGATGGTTGCAGTGATAATGACAACGACAATAACAGAATTTTGGAGCCCACACATACTTACACAGACTCATGAAAGACATTCAAGCACATGCAGATATACTGGCAAGCAGAGGCACCCACACATATGCCCTCATTCATGTATTCTTGCATACACATACACGGAGAGACCTCACGCGCTTATGCGCAGACACATGCACACCCACACGCGCAAAATGCATGTGCACACACACACACACACACACACACACACACACACACACACACACACACACACACACACACACGCAGGCACACTTGCACACGCGCATGCACAAACATGCTCACACACACGCGCACACTCACACAGTCAGACATGAGCGTACATGCCCACACACAGGCACAAATAGTACTAACAAATAGTTACATACATATTCAATGTGGTTGTGCTGTTGATGGGTATATTATGGAGATCTAGTCCTTTGATCTTATGTTCATACAATGTTTATAACCATTATATGTTGACAAATGTTAGTGTATGAGTCTGTGTGTGCGTGCGTGCGTGCGTGCGTGCGTGCGTGCGTGCGTGCGCGCGCGTGTGTGGTGTGTGTGTGTGTGTGTGTCTGTGTGTGTGCATATGTGTTTATGTGTGTGTGTATGCGTGTGTGTGTGTGTGTGTGTGTGTGGGGGGGGGGGTGATGGCAATGTTGTTGATACCGTATCAGACAGGCTTCACGGTGTTTCAACAAGTAAACTAATGAAGAGGAAAAGCCTGATGTGTGGAGAGTATTCAACGGTAATGAACTTGGTTATATAAAGCACATGAACAGTTCCTGGGCTTGACTATTATTTTATGACGGAAACATATTACATGGTTGTGCGTCACGTGAACTCTTTCCCATTCCTGATCATAAGGCTGTGATAACTGACTTGAATTAGAGAGAGTTCACACATGAACTTTTAACGAGAGACATTAGAAAAAAAGACATAATTCTATATGAAGAATACATAACTTGCTGGGGAAACATCCTAACTATGATATAGATAAGAATGTGTCTAGTGCCAATATATCACACAAAGAATGCATAACTTGCTGGATTCACATCTTAACTATGATGTAGATAAGAATTTGTCTAATACCAATAAAACATACAAAGAATACAGAACTTGCTGGGTAAACATCTTAACTGTAATATAGATAAGAATTTGTCTAATACCACTAAATCAGAAATACTTCAGAGCTGCAGATTTCTGAAATTAGACTACAACTTGTTCAAGATCCCCAAATGAAGAGACGCAGGCCGCATATATGCATGTAAAATAAAAATTAGATATACACTCACTAAGAAACGCAAGCTGGCGGGGGGGGGGGGGGGGGGGGGGGGGAGCTGATGGATGATGACGAAGTATTTGATATTTTTGCAGTTAACAATAAGTAGTGAGGCTGCGTAGGGAAACAGGAATGGGGGGGGGGGGGAGCACTGACTGGACAGTCATCGTTTTCATGAGCAGTTCTGATGTTACTAAAATATATATTGCCAAACACCACTAGGAGAGACTGTTATAGAGGACACCAATCAATTTGTAGATCAGAAGCTTTTCAATATTTAAAAGACAATGAAGCTGCCTTACATAAAGGACTGTCAGTAGAGAGGAAACAATGCTTTTAGAAACTTTACTGGCTCACATCCACAGAGCAGCCTAGAGCTCAACAAGCCATGACACGAACTAAATACACGAATCTACTCAAAATGTGTAAACTGGAATGTGAAACCCAGCTTAGCATACAGCAGTGTGCAGCCTTCCATTCGAGGGACTCATATGGATGTACTGCCCTGGACATGTAGGTATCAAAGAAAATGAGAAATCAGACACTCTGGCAGGCATGGCAACGATAAGAACTGGATTACAGTTGGCCGCTCTGATGCAATAAGAAATCTTAAGAACCACCTGACCAAACAAAATGAAAGCCACTTTACCAAAAAAGCATCTTTCAGAGCTCAACATGAAAGGAAGAAGGAGCCGCACACTCAGACTTGAAGGAAGAGCACGAAACATCACCAACCAAACACACATCGGAAAAATCTTAAGGCGAACATTTCAAAGAGTCCTAGAGATTGGGGCGGACTCATACTGGCTTTCTAATGGCAGACACAATTGACCAAACACATGACAGCCGAGAGAAGTCTACGAATTTCTCAGGATCAACTGTTGTATTGTAGACATTATGTGAACTGATATGTGTGCAGCGATGAAGAAATACAAATGTGTAAAGT
>CM065726.1:81533364-81536860 GCA_033310375.1 Conus canariensis
GAATTTCGATGGGATTCAGTTTATATCCAGAAGGACTCGCCTATTAATTTCCTCTTTTTTTTAAAGTTAGAAATTCCTTTTGCTGTGATTATTTTGTGTCGTGAATGGTATGATGAATTCTTTTTTCCAGCTTTACAGGAAGCGTGAGTGTGAACATATGTGGACAGAAACAAATTAGTTTAATAATTATATGGTCTAATATCACGAACGGTGGATAGACGTTAAATGAAAGACACACACACACACACACACACACACACACACACACACACACACACACACACACACACACACACACACACACACACAAATCAGTTTCTTATTGATGTTGTTCAACTGCTAAAGTGTCATCTCTGTCTTTTCATTGTTCATTAAATGTACATCCTCACAGATGTACAAATGTACACTCCTCACAGATGTACAAATGTACGAATTTTTCACGTCAAGTTTTATTTCAATCTCCCCGTTATGGAGAAAGATCATGTCAACTTTTATTTCAATCTCCAACTTATGGAGAAAAATCACGTCAAGTTTATTTCAATCTCCCCCTTATGGAGAAAGATCACGTCAACTTTCATTTCAATCTCCCCCTAATGGGGACAGATCACGTCAACTTTTATTTCAATCTCCCCTGATGGAGAAAGATCACGTCAACTTTTATTTTAATCTCCCCTGATGGGGACAGATCACGTCAACTTTTATTTCAATCTCCCCCTGATGGAGAAAGATCACGTCAACTTTTATTTTAATCTCCCCCTGATGGGGACAGATCACGTCAACTTTAATTTCAATCTCCTCCTGATGGAGAAAGATCAGGTCAAGTTTGATTTTAATCTCCCCTGATGGGGACAGATCACGTCAACTTTAATTTCAATCTCCTCCTGATGGAGAAAGATCAGGTCAAGTTTGATTTTAATCTCCTCCTGAAGGAGAGAGATCACGCCAAGTTTGATTTTAATCTCCCCTGAAGGAGAGAGATCACGCCAAGTTTGATTTTAATCTCCCCTGAAGGAGAGAGATCAGAGATCACGCCAAGTTTGATTTTAATCGCCCCCTAATGGAGAGAGATCACGTCAAGTTTTATTTTAATCTCCCCTGATGGAGAGAGATCACGTCAAGTTTTACTCTAATCTCCCCCTGAAGGACAGGTGTCTTTGCCTCTTCAACTCCAGTTGAAACATACTTGACTTCCGGGAATAGGCCGGAGGGACGTCCGGGAAAGACCGGAGGACACTGGGAAAGACCAGAAACCAAGGGCTTTGTGGGCTGGCTCCCCACTTTGCCTTAAACATGTGGCTACTAAAAATAAAAGGAAAAGATGCTCCAGGATTCACCGAAAGGGGGAGAGAATGATGAATCCATCGGTGCTCAACCAATCATGACTGCAAATCCCAAACGGACTATGAACATGGACCAAATGGAATATCCATGTGTCTGTGGAAAGCGTTTCGCAACCACCCGTGGCATGAAGATCCACAGAACAAAGATGGGATGTGTGAAGACTCATCTGAATGAGCAGCAGCGCACTGCATCAGCAGATAAGACGTCGGAAGACCAAGGCCAGGATTTAAACCACAGTGCCAAGGACATCCACGCTGTTGGTTCGGATGAGGAATTTGCACAGGCCCTCGATGCCAGGCGCCTGAAACTCAACCTGCCACGAGCAAACGAAACTGAAGATTGGGAGAAAACTGGATGCAAAAATCGTCCAAAGACTCGATGCACTGATAGGGAAAAGCACCTGGAACACAAACTAGCCACATATGGGGACATTGTGTATGCCACATGTAGAGACGCCTATGGAGCAAAACTACCCAAAGAGAAAACACCTCCAAAGAAATCCAGACGCCAAGAAAAGATGGACAAGATCAGGGTCCAAAAGAAAAACCTCAAGATGCAAATGAAGACCGCACTGCCAGCTGAAAAACAAGGCTTGGAAAAACTGTGGAAAGACCTGAAAGAAAAACACAGTGCCCTCAGCAAAGCGGAATCTGCGAGGAAGAGGAAGAGCAAAAGAAGAAGACACAAGAGCGCTTCTTCAGAGACCCCTTCCAGTTCGCCAGAACACTGTTTGAGCAGCCAAAATCTGGGACCCTAAGTGTGGACAAAGGGTTCTTGAGCAGATTGAGGAAAAAAATACTTGACCCACAGAGCAAAGCCAAAACTCAAATTTCAAGGTTGGTGTGGCCAACCAACCCTGAGGAACAGTTCAATGGCAAGCCCCCAAACGTTGGGGGGAAATCAAGAAGGGGGGTCGACAAAGCAGAGCCAAATCATCACCAGGGCCAAACGGAATACCTTACCGGGCTTTAAAAGGGAAATGTCCCAAGGTGCTGGAGTGGCTCCACAGGTGCTGCGATCGGCTTGGAGAAACCAGAAGATCAGCGGCCAGTGGATGACGGCAGATGGTGTGTACATCCCCAAAGAGCAAAACTCAAGTGACATTAGCAGTTCAGGCCAATATCATACTGAACGTCGAAGGGAAAATCTTCTTCTCTGTCATGGCGCAAGGCTGACCAAGTACCCGATGGAAAACAAGTACTTGGATGTGTCGTCCAGAAAGGTGGCATCCAGGCGTGGGGGGGCTGTGTAGAACACGCCCCAATGATCTGGGACGCAATCAAAAAAACAAAAACAGAAAGAGAGACCTGGACGTAGTGTGGCTTGATCTGGCAAAACGCATATGGATCTGTGCCCATGAGTGATACAGTTGGCTTTTTGAGATGTACCATGTGCCAAAGAACATCGCGGACATGCTCAAGAAGTACTTCAATGGCTTCTCAATGCGGTTCTCTACCAAGGAGTACACAACAGACTGGATCAACTTGGAAGTGGGTATTGCAATGGGTGTGCAATTTCCCCAATACTGTTCGTGTGGGAATGGAACTCATCTTGAAAGCAGAACAAACAACGCGAAAACAAAACAGACCTTGGCGATGGATACAAGATGCCCCTCTCAAGGCTTTTATGGATGACATCAGTGATTTCATCCGAGAAGACGAAACACGTCATGTGCTGGAGAGGCTGGACGAATAGTTGCCTCATCAGAATGAAGTTCAAGCCCAAAAAAATACGGAGTTCTTCATGAGGAAAGAAAAGTGGCCGGATCTGTGGTCTTCAGTGTTGCCAACCAGGCCATTCCAACAGTCACAGAAGAACCAGTCAAGAGCCTTGGAAGATGGGGATGTGATACGTGAAAGACACAAAAAAGAAAAGAAAACCCGCAGATGGCGGGGAAGGCTTGGAGACCATTGACCAGTGTGGGCTCCCCGGGGAAATACAAGGTTGGTGTCTGCAGTTCATGTGATACCAAAAGCTGCTATGGCCTTGATGTATACGACATCTGCACCCGCATAGTGGAGGCAATGGAAGCCAAAATCAACAAGTTCACAAGGAAATGGCTTGGTGTCCCACCCTGTCTGACTGACATAGCGCTGTATGTCGCCAAAACAAAGCTGAAACTACCCTGAAATCATCCTGGAGGAATACAAAGGGC
>CM065727.1:5000-57500 GCA_033310375.1 Conus canariensis
TCATTATGGGACAGGCCAGGGGGAACATGAAATTGTAATGCAAGCCCATCGACTGATTATCCTTCTAAACCTCAGGTGGTTGGGTACTGTGATGTCAGTCGAATTTCATAACAAAACCACAAGTGATTGCGTATTGGTATGTATGGGGCATAGGGAAGGGTCATAACATAAAACTGTATAGAAATGATTTCTCATATGTAATTACCAAGGCGTAGGTGCGTCAGAACTACTGGTGTACGTGGGCATCCCAGTACTGTTGATGTCTCTCAGATTATGCTAGAAGCACTGTTGCCTGTCTGATGTATCTCAACACTCCTGCACAGGCACGCACTCCTCATTAGTCCGAAGCACCTAATCGATATTTGCCTCTGCCAACAGTCTTGGCCGTGGACAGGTCCAGGATCACCTACAGGATTGTTGAAGGTCAATGCTATTTGTGGCAAAACATCAGCTGTTGGATCGCTGGATGAATGCCAGAGAAGTATCACTGCTTGATGAGATATTTGTTACAACTCCCGTCAGCTGCATCTGATGAGGAATATCAAGTGGTCCTTTATTGACAGCATCGTCGATTGCCTCTCAGTGGATCTTGTGTCCACCATACCGACAGCATTCGTACTTGTTGTTAGTGTTGTCATCAATAATGTTTGCTATAGATATGAAACACTGCCTACTCATTGCTACCACTGGCCTTTCCATTTCGACAAATTGCACTTACAAAATGATAATCAATTTATGTATTAAAATTTTTGGTAAACCTTCCAAGAACTTAGTTGTATACTTTTTTTTTTTGCAAAATGGAATACAGAAACAGCTTTTAAAGACGGAGCAAAGCCATGACGTTACTGTCATCAGTTACAATGTGAGTGTCATAAATTGTGTTGAAGTTCCTGATTTTGAAATGTGTTGCATTATGGAATGAACGTGTTTAATGAAAATAAAGGTCACGTATGACAAGTTTTGAAACTGCATTTTCTGAATCTTGCACTTCGATCAGGTCAGACCTCAAATGTGTCTTCAGTGAATGACCATGGTTTCAATGGTATCATCTGTTGTTTGCTTTCTTATGAATGAAGGTTCCAAAAATGTGAACGAAGCAAATGGAATAGCCTTTGGGGTCTTCATTATCGCACTACAGTTAGTTTGACATTTCTCTTACAGCTGATCACCACACCAGAGGTTGTGGTATGTCAGGAACACTTATCAAGTTTGTGGGTGTAATGTTTCAACTAACATTGCCCATCGTCCTGATTGCCCAGACAGCTTTTCTATCTCTATTCTATCATATGTACACACACATAGTTACCTGAATGAAAGACAACAAAAACAACAACATGGAATACAACACCGTGGTGTTTTCTTGTTTTTTGTCAGAGACCCAAACATGTTCACTAAGTGCATGAAACCCTTCTTATTCACACAACATACATTGCCCTGTTTGATGCAACATGCTGTGTGCCCCATGATCCCGACGCTGCATGTGGACATATAGATATCCTTTCATTATGATATAATGTACATGTTTGTGTAAGCCCCATATTGAAACACTGTCACTAATAATGCAGAAGCTGTTCATGTTTAACATTTATAAACAGCTAGCGTGTGTGCAAATGAACACATATGGGCACAGCGACATACAGATGAGAAAGGGTTCGATAGGTGAAAATGAGTCGCCTACCACTGTACAGTCATCTTTCTCAAGTATCAGTCCTTGTCACAAATTATTTGACAAAATAATTAACTGGTTAGGATGCAACAGCAACTGTTTTGATACCTTTCTGTCTTCAGTAGGAAAGTGAAGAAATGCCTCGCTAGCTTACCTCCCCATTCTTCCTCTGACCACTTACAGATTTTGGTGAAACATGCTAGATCTGCCAAATAATTTGGTCAAAATCGACGTCTGAATCGTCTCGCTTCAAATCTTCTTCAGGAGGTAGGCCTCAAAAACGCTCTATTCATCACTATGACATGAGGAAATAAAATCTACAAGTTGTACAGTTACTTGATCCGCCATTTTACCGGCAAATCTTCGCGAAAAGAGGCCAAACTTTCAAAATCCACGGCAGCAAAACTACTGTATCAAAACTCTTGTGACAAAAAACAAAATGGCGTCCAAAAACGGCCGTACAGAACGACTTCTCTCGTGACTGCATTCGGGATATGCGACAGTCAAACTGAAAGTCGTGGTATTCAGCGGTCGATCTTGATCCATCCGGTATTCAGAAAGAGGAAATTTCGCGGTCGATCGCGGTCGATGCGTTAGGCAGTGGGTTGATGCCTTTGCTCGTGCTCACGCTCACGTTTGATTTCTTGCTGCTTTTCAGCTTGAACAAAACACTTTGCCTATAAGGCCAAATGCTTCCGCTTTTGCTCTGCATGGAAAAGAAAGGGGGTGTGGTTTCACTGGGCTGTGGAGAAGTACCCTTCAGTATTTATTCTCCAGTTGTTGTTTTTTTAAGTCTTTGGGAAGCTACTTAACATTCTTCTTTCATGCCAGTGCGAACTGTAACCACCATAGAAAGGTCTGTCGGTAGCGGATGGAAAAATACTTGGCCTGAAGGAAGGAACAAGGCAGTACAAACAACACGCAAAGCAATGGAAAGGAAGTATAAGCAGACCGTCTTTACGTCTTCCATCTGCAAGCGTAATTTGGTCTTCGGTGAGCAAGTAGAATTAATGAATGGAACTGAAGTGGAAACGAAGAGAATACACATTATCATCGAGTAATCATCATCATCGTCAGCATCATATTTAGATGGTAAAACGCAACCTACACATCCTTGTGTTCCTGGGCCTGTGGAAGAAGTGGAAAGGGAAGACACTCTACATCATTCTGTCTTCATTCTTCCAGACTGGCTGTGTTCCCTTGGTTCAAGATTGTACCACCACCTGTCTGTTTTCGCCTGCAGTCTCCACCACTCCACACCATCATCATTGTTATTGCTGTTATCATTATCATTATCATTGCTGTTGTTGTTGTGGTTGTTGTTATTGTTGCTGCTGCTGCTGCTGTTGTCGTTGTTGTATGTGTGTTCTCCCCTTCAACCTCAGTTCCATTCCATAATGTGTCATGATTATGAAGGTTATATGTCAACCGTGAAGAAAACTTGATGGACTGAAATTTGTAATGTGTACCTTTGACTGGCGGCCCATTAATTATGTAGTAACGTTTGTTTCAGTTTCTGCCTGAATTAAACCCACGTTGAAGCCATTCTCTCAGTGACACAAAAATGAACGGAAATATTCTCACCAACACAATACTCCTGTTAATGACCATTGGCAAAAAGAGGAATCATTAGTTCAACACTTTCCATGGTTTCACCATATGCTTGCTCTAAAACTAATGTTTCTCTTACTTGGATTACAGGTAAAAGCACATTGAACCATACAAGAAGCTTCACATCATTAAAAAGATGTATGGAGTTAGTTTCAAAGTGAGGTGACTGCAGGCGGAAATTGAAACAGAAATGTAAGTTAAGTTGAAGTAACTCCGCCGGGCCACCGGGCCACCGGGCCACCGGGCCACCGGGCCACATGCACAAACAAGGAACAAAACGGAACATGATGCGTTTCGAGCTGTGAAAAGTTCTCGAGCCAGCAATTTAAAGTGAACAACGATGAATGACTTGTCCTCTCAATGTCATTGCAGGATGGGCGTGTAATGAAAAAATGCTACTTGGAAGGAGACAATGCAAGTGGTGGCTGGGCGGGGGCGGGGGCGGTCGGGCGGGCGGGGGCGGTGGACGTGGGGGGAGGCGCTGGGGTCAGGTGGGGGTGTGTGTTTGGCTGGCATGGGGGCCGCAGAGGGTGCGTGTGGGCGGAGGGCGCTGGACGAGTGTTGGACGGGCGGGGAGAAAAAGGGGGGGGGGGGGGGGGTTGTTGGGGGAGGTGTGGGAGTACGGTGCTGTCGTGGCGGCTGCGGAGGGGAGTGTAGGCAAGTGGGGAAAGGTGGGCGGAGGGGGGGGGATTGTCGGGGGGACTGGGGTGCAGGGAGGGCCAGGTGGGTGGAGGGTGGGGGGGGGGGGTAGGGTGGATGTGGAGGTGGGCAGGCCTGGGGGCTGTGGGCCGGGGAGAACGGGGGTGGTCGCAGGCAGGGGCTGGTGTAGCACAGGCACGTGCAGGCAGGCGGGTGGCTTTGGGGGGAGCAGTGGGCCTGGCGGGGATTTGCGGGGGCGCAAGCGGGGGAGCCGTTCGGATGGAGGGGCGGGCAGGGGCCAGTGGACAGGCTAGGGGGTGCTGGGAGGCGGGCAGGATCGGGGGGGGGGGGGGGGGGGGGGGGGGAGTGGGCCCCAGGAGTGGTGGGGGGAGGTATTGATGGGGAGGGGGTCCGGGGAGTGGTTGTGGGCAGAGTGTGGGTGGGCAAGTGTTGCTGGCCGGAGGAAGGTGGTGGTGGTGGGAGTTCACGTGCAGGGGCGGATGTGTCGTGGGTGGGGAGGAGGCTGTTGGTTTGGGGGATGGGAAGGTGGTCGGGGGGGGGGGGGAGGGTGGCAGGCGATGGCGGGATGGTTCTATTAGTGGGGGGACAGGGGAACTGGCTAGGGGCGGGAGCTTGGCGTTGGGGGTGTGGGGGGTGAAGGACGGGGGGTGGCTGAGTAGCGGCAAGCGTGGGACGGGATGGGAGGGGGGTTGGGGTGTGTGGGCGGTGAGGGCCGGGGCGGCAGTGTTTCCATGGGGGGGGGGGGGGGGGGGGGAGTGGCTGTGTGTGGGGTGGGTGGGTGGGGGGAGGGGGTGGCGGTGGAGCAAGGGCGGGGAGGGAGTGTTTGGGTACGGTGAGGTGCGGGTTGGCGGGGGTGGGAGGGGTGGGCTTGACAGCAGGTGGGGGGTGGAGCAGTGGCTTGGGGGATCGGGGGGGGGGGGGGAGAGGGGGGATGGGTGGGGTGGGGGGGAGGGGGGACGGGTGGGTGTGGGGAGGGGGGTGTGGGATGGGCACCGGCAATCGCACAACCAATGTTAGGTAGGTACTGAAAGTGTGACCAGGGCGTTGGGCTAATGTGTAGGTCAGCCATGTAATTTGTAGCCATGAGAGCCGCTTGTTAAATTATCTCGTCTTGGAGAGAATCTGCAGCGTGGTCTCAAAACTATGCAGATGTGATGTAGCGTCTAGGGAGTACTCTGCACGCAGTCACACCTCCTTCAAAATCAAAGTTATTGCTATGACCATTACAATCATTATTGGTATTGCCATCATCTTCCTTACCATTGTCATCACCATCATCATTGCCAAAAATACTACAGTCACAAGGACCATGCTGTTTAACAATCCTCAAACCCTTCTACTTTCTCCTGTGCAATGTATGTATGCACCATGATTACTGCAAGTACTATTGTGGTACTGTCACAGTAGTAGTAATTCTCTCCATATCCATATTTTTGCAACATGATTGTCATGCTTATTGTTATGGTTATCACTGCTATCTTTATTGTGATAATCCTCATTAGTAGAGTAACTCACACTGGCCTCTTTATAATTCAACGTCCATGTGGAGCCGACTTTCATATGTCAAGTGTTTGCTAGTTCCCCGTTTGCATTGTCCTGAATGTTGTTTGTTTTCAATCAACAAGACTGAAGACGTTAAAACGCATCATATTTTGTCTAGTCATTTGTTTGTACAAGGTAACCTGCAGAGCTATTAGAAGTTACTGTTAGAAATCATGGCAAACGGAATGCAGATTCTGATTGCAATTAGTCACTCAAAGTTTAGATGCAAAGTTTGGGGACTTTTAAAAAAGACTGGAAATCAGCTGGATGCAAATACTCCCAATGTGTTACCGATTCCGCGGTCGTGGAGTTGGGCAAGAGGGTGGAGTAAAATAAACAACACAAGGTTGCTACATCTTTAATCACCAAAACCTTAACCGCGCTGCCGATGGGAGTGGTTTTACGCAAAATGTTTATATCCTATTTTATTCCTGTATTTTTTCTTCTTGTGACTGCATTCGTGAAAGACGACTGGATAGCGCATAGGGCACCACCCAACCGCCCACAGTCTGAACTGACCGTGTGCTTTTACCGATGCAGAACAACACTTCTACCTGTTCATTTTGAAGATTTTCTCCCACCAGCTGCAACCAAAGTCTGTAAAGAGGAGAAGCCTTACTGCCGTTTTTGTGTTCTGCACCTTGCACTTCAATCAGCTCAGACCATTCAACACTTTTTCCACAGAAGAAAAAGGAGTTATGAATGGAATGTTCTGTTTGTTTGCTTGTGTACTGGTATTGAGGAAATACAGGAAACAAAGACAAACAAACTGTCTTGAGTGTATCTAACCGTTTCCACTAGAGCTTGTTTGATGCTCTTCTCACAGCTGCTAACTGTTGACTTGACATCAAGACGTCCCGCGATCGTTGTATGCTGGGACCATCTGTAAATGTAGTGGAAGATGTTTCTGACATTGTCCATAATCGGTATTGCCCCAACAGGTTTCCTACCTCTATCGGGATACATGTATAAAAGAAAAGAGGCTATGTACTTGAAAGACAAACTGTACCACAACAAAAGTGGAATACAATATTCTATGTATCAGTGTGTACTGTACAAGATACAACATATTCCCTGGATGCTAGAAACCAACTTATTCAGTCAACATGCACTGTCCTGTTTGCTGCAACATGCTACATAATCATGATCCAAGTTCAGGATGTCGACCTACTGGCATCGTGTTATCATATACTAATGTCCATACTGGTATGCCCTGTACTAGAACACAGTCGCTACTTATGCATGGAAACTATTGATCTTTAACTGTTGTAATCAGCTGATGTGTGTGCGAAAGAATGCTAAGCAGCACAATCACCTATCAAGAGCAATGGGTTTCATAGCTGAAGGAGAGTCACCTACGATGTCTTGTGAAGTGAAGACAGTGTGATCAAGAAGTCGATGATTTCAATTATTCATTTCTATCTTTGGATCTTTTATCAGCCATAAGGATGGACTGGTAACTCACACTTTTTGTAGAGCTTCCTAGTAGTGTTGTCATGACAATAGCGATACAAATTTGGTATTGTCATTGTGATCAACGATTTTGACTATAGTCATTGCTATGACATGCCATACTATTGAGACGCATAGACTGCTGCCCTTATAAAATAACAATTACCTTATTCCTTTAGATTGCAAAGAAAAAAGCAAGTATTCACTATCATGCTCCTGTAGAAAAAAAATTGAAATACCCACTGAATGTGGAGCTAAAAAATATGCCACTGCCGTAAAGACACATGACGTCTTCGCCAAAAACCACTTGAAACGAGAATGTCATCACCTCCTGTCCTATGTTCCCTGAGCTGTACTCCATTCTCATGAACAAACGTCTATGTTCTGTTCCTTTGCCTCAAATCCAACCTAGAAACTGATTATGCTACAGTATCAACACATAATCTGTTTTACGCTGCTATAAGTAACCAGTGTACTTCAATACTTTTAAGAGTACTAATTTGGTTCCCTTCCCAAATGCAGTGCACATTTACATAATGCTTACAAACTTTTGGTACAAAGCCTCTCTCTCTTTCTCTGTCTCCATGTCTCTATCTGTGAGTCTCTCTCTCTCTCTCTCTCTCTCTCTCTCTCTCTCTCTGTGTCTCTCTCTCCGTCTCTCTCTCACTGTCTGTCTCCCTCTGTTTGTCCCTCTCTGTCTCTCTGTCTCTCTCTCTGTCTCCCTCTCTCTCTGTCTCTCTGACTGTGTCTCAGTCTCTCTGACTGTGTCTCAGTCTCTCTCTGTCTCTGTCTCTGTGTGTGTGTCTCTCTCTCTCTGTCTCTCTCTCTCTCTCTCTCTCTCTCTCTCTCTCTCTCTCTCTCTCTCTCTCTCTCTCTCTCTGTCCCCATTGCACCATCCGACGTGTAGATACGTTTCCGAGTGTCACTGATGTACTTCAAAGTCCGACAAGTGCCGACCTGTTTCTCAGGTGCAGACCTGTTTCTAACTGTCAGTGATATACTGCAAAGGTCTTCAAGTTCGAAGTGGTAATGCAAGAAAAGGAAGACTAAGCTGACTGTACATGTGCATATATAACATTTCCAAACAGTGTGTGATATCATAATGTGTGTGCGAAAGTTCACGTGGAGTGTTTCTATCAGTCATGTACCATCCTGACGTGAAAAAAGCCGACACCATGACCTACTTCCCTTTCAGACAACTGGGTACAGTTGTAGTCCTGGGTCTCATCGCATCATATATTTGACCGAGGACAGAGGTGTGACAGTCTTCGAGCATATAGTACAGCATACGTATCACACCATGGACACCATAAGCAATGCGTCAGTGGAGGTATACGTCATTCCTTCCATATATACGTCATTCCTTCCATATATTGGTGCTCACAGACATACTGGCATCAACAGATCACCGACCCACAACAAATCAGACCACAACATTTACAACAAAAGTATACGCATAAAGTGCACGACAGCGCCGCCAGACCTATCCCAGTCAAACCTGCAAATATGGTCAAAACAAAACCAAAGAGAAAACTTCAGAAAATCCAGATCTGCAACACTACAAATAACAGCCAGGTCCACAACAGGCTTACCAAGACTAGGTCAACGAGGAGTTCAACACGCTACATGTGATAACACACTCACTGACCACAGTGCCGAGGCCGGTCAGTGTCCACCATCATTAGCCCATCGCTAAAGGCCGCACAACACAATTATGATTTTGCACAAAGACACTCTATACACCATGTTAACGTTCTGAGGCCTAGCCTTCATTTCACCTCGCATTTCATAGTACAGTCATAGTTAATGAGAAGAACCACCGCCAACCAATCATTTCACCTCATTTGGTTGATTTCCATCCAATGACATCATTCACAGTCTTCAAATGCGTGCCCCTCCCCTTGGCTCACTTCACAAGACAGGCCTTAGCACTCACCCCTGACCCTGTCTTTGAGCCGGAAACCCTCAAGGAGTCCCGTTCCCTGTATGTCAATCTGTCTGCTTGCAAACAGCCCAGCATCAAAATAGAAGCGACTGTTGAAGCAAATACCATGCATTTCTGGCCAAAAATGGTTAGGACGTGGTGTGGTCATGGTGCATGGAAGTAGACTGTATTGTATTGATTATGAAGTCCTGCATATTGCCTTTCTTGTAAATGAAATTGAAACCTAAGTCTACCAGAAGTCAATTTTTCATAAGTCCAGGAACTTTTGACCACAGAAAAATCGGTCTGTTACCCTCAAACATAGAAAAATAACAACCAAGAAACGATCAGTTCGACAATTTGTGAACCACAAATCATGCCAACATTTACTGTCCAGGGAGTTGTGGTTTTTTCATATGCGTCCGATTACAACCACTGACAGTAACAGTTAATTCTCTCCCTTTGACCAATCACATTAATTGCGTGGCAACATAGTCAGTCTGTTACTTTGACGTGTGTTTGAAGTGTTGATTGAAATAAAAAGAATGGTGAACCTTCCCATTTACGGTGTCTTTTTCATTCATGAAGGTGGATGGCCTTCACTGTACTTACTGCAACTGTCTGAAATGACCTTCACCCACCGCTTTAAAACATCACTTTTGTGAAAAGCTGTCATGACACTTCTTTTTTTTTTTTTTTTTAAATCACATTTTATTTCAAAACAATAGAACAAATTACAAATAAGGACTACAAAACGCATACACTAGGTAATGAGACAATTATAACAGCAACAAAACATAATAACCATCATAATCATCTTCATCATGATTCTAATCATCATCGTCATTATCAACATCATCACCATGTAACTACTGTGATTACCAAAATGATTTTTTTTTTAACAACAAAAAAAGATATAATAACGATCAGCGTCTTCGTCAATTTGTGAGACTGCTACTGTTGTGATGGCAAATAAATAAGAGGAAAGCAAAGAAGGAAAGAAGAGTACACAGAGATTTGGAGGTGATGGTCGAGCAAGAGAAGGGAGAGGAAGGGTGAGTGAGGACGGAGGCGTGAGTGGGATGGGGGGGGGGGGGGGGGTAGCGGGGGAGGGGGGACGAGGGGGGAAGGGGATGATGGGGGGGGGGGGGGGGATACAACAGGCTCACAGGTGGAAAGAAAGATATACGCTCAGGAAAACAGAGAGAGAGAGAGAGAGAGAGAGAGAGAGAGAGAGAGAGAGAGAGAGAGAGAGAGAGAGAGAGAGAGAGATTGTACGGGTAAACGGATGGGGTTAAGGGGAGGGTGGTAGTCAAGATGTCAATGATGTGTTGCACCGTGGGGACAAGAGAGGAAAAACAGAAAGTAACTGACAAACTATACGCTGATATTAAAACTCAGTGAAGTAAGTTAGGCCTTATGGGGCAGAGGCATTCATATTGTAGATATTCATGCAGCATTCAAGAGTATATAAAAAGCATACTTTGTTAACAAAGTCTTAAAGTTCTATCAGAGGTTTATATGGGAGCCATTGATGATCAGAAAGTATATTTTCCCCTTTCATTGCATTACAGTAGCACTCTATTGAGTATCTTTGTTTCAGTAGCCCGATGAAAGCAGTAATGCGTGGTTTGCTCCTTTTCCATTTGCATTTGTAAATATAGAATTTAGCCAATAAAATTATCAGATCTAACACCTTATCAGTGATAACGCCCTCACTGGTCCCAAATAAAATAAGATTTTCAGAAAAAAGTTAGATTAACACACGTTTCACAAGTACTGTTCAGCAGTCTCTCCAGACTGTTCCAAAAATTTTTTGCAGCATGACAGTTCCAAAATAAATGTATAATAGTTTCTTCTTCCTCATCACACAAGGCACACAGAGACGAATCAATAATTTTGCGAAGAAATAGATATCTGCCTGTCGGAAGGGTTCTAAGTAACAATCTATACTGGAACCATCTTAACTGTGTGTCAGTGGTTGAAATTAGACATTTTCTAAATATGTTTTTCCAATCAAGTTTGCATAGTAGGTGTTCCATTTATTAAGACCTGCAGGACGAATGGGCGAGTCGACTAGAACTGAATATACACATTTATTCCCTTTTAAAATCATTGTCCAATTTTTTTGGATCCTGTAAGTTATACCTTGGCGTCAATGTGCATTGGACTTTATTTTGATATGTCTTTACTGCCTCGATAACACCAGCAAACAGTAAATAATTAGTCTTTACATTGGGAAATTTTCTACAGAAGTTTTCAAATGAGAGGAAAACTCTTTCTTCATTCATCAAATCTCTCACTTGCCATATACCTTCTTCCATCCATTGTTTAACGTAAACAATCCTCCTATCTCTTAATATATTAATATTATAATGAATACAATCAGAGACAAAATCATGAATATTACTCGATATACATTTTAAAGATAATTTTTTAAAATGTTTGAGGACATCCCTCCAAAAGGTATTGTTTGTTCTGGTCAGTAATGTATTGACATATTCACCACCCAGCAGTTTAAGTTTGTCCAATCCTGGAACAAAGAAAAAGGCAAATTCCTGAAGATTATTAGGGTTGCCACAGAATATTCTTTTTAACCAGGATACTTTAACAGACGACAAAAATGCGAAAACATTCAACATTCTTAGTCCACCATTTTCATAATTTTGACACACACACACTTTTTACTTACTCGATTTGGTTTCCCATCCCACAAAAACTTGAAGAACAATGTGTCAAGTTCCTGTAAAAAATTATCCTTGGGATCTGGAAGATTACTAAATAAATGTACGATTTTTGACATTGCCAAAGTTTTTATAACAGTAATTTTTCCAAAAGGTGTTAGAAGTCTTTTATTCCATTTAGCTAAAATGCTTTTAATCTGCAGGAGCTTATTGTCAAAATTGAGATCTACAATACTATCAATACTGGTAGAAAATTTGATCCCAAGTACGGTAAAAATCCATGGGTCCCAACAAAAGTTCCTATCCCTCATATATTTTATGGGGGAGTTTTTCATGCTGCCAATCCAAATTATGTTTGTCTTTTCGTGATTTATCTTTAGACCCGACATTAATGTAAATTGTTCTAGTAATCTAACTGCTTCTCGGAAAGACATTTCACTTCCGTCTAAATAAACAGTTGTGTCATCTGCAAACTGCGACAATAAATGTTCCTTGCCATTTATAGTTAATCCTTTAATTTGATTATTTTTACGCATTAATAATGACAAAATTTCAGCACACAAAAGATATAAATAAGGAGATAGAGGATCCCCCTGGCGGACTCCTCTGCATATTTTAAAAAGGGGGTGTAATTCCCATTAACGGAGACACAGGTTGTTATATCATTATAAAAGGCCTTCATCCATCTTTTTATATGGGGTCCAAAGTTAAAAAAAAATCCAAAACCTTATCTATAAATCTCCATGATACCGAGTCAAAGGCTTTCTCAACGTCTACTGTAAGAATCTGGCCCGGGATATTCTGTTTTTCAGTAACAACACATCATAAAGCAGACGAATATTTTCACCAATGTATCTTCCTTTTAAAAAACCGGTTTAATCTTTACTAATTAGTTTATGTAAAATAGGTTTGAGTCTATTAGCAATGGATGATGAAGCTATCTTGTATGCAGTATTCAGCAAAGAGATTGGGCGCCAGTTTTTTTAGAAACTGTTTCGGTTTGTTATCTTTTGGTATCATAGAAATTATACCCAGCCGCTGAGTAACCGACATCTGTCCTGATGAGAATCCGAAATTCAATGAACGGACCAAGAAAATACCAATGTCACGAAAAAAGAATTTATAAAATTCAGTAGTAAAGCCGTCACTTCCGGGGCTGTTATTGTTTTTCATTTCTTTCAGAGCAGCATGTGCCTCAGCATAGGTAATCTCCCCATCTATAAATTCTTTATCTACTTCGTCAAGTTTCGGAGCATCAAAAATAAGGGTATCTAAATCAACATCATGACTCTCCCTCTCTCTGTACAGGCTTTCATAAAAAGCTTGTGTTTCTTTTAGGATACCCCTGTCATCAAATATAGTCTCACCATCATTTTTTTGTACATAGCATATTGTTTTATGAATGAAGTTCCTTTTTTCCAAGTTACAAAAATACCTGCTTGTCTTTTCGCCGTCCCTTAGCCACAAGGCTCTTGATTTTACCAGCATTCCTTCGAGCCTTTTATTTCTTATTTCTTCCAAGTTGTTTTTTTTTCTCTTGAAGATTATCAAGAGCATGAGTATCTAAGTTATTTTCTATTTCGTTAATATCTTTTAATTATTGTTTTTCTTGTCTGTGTTCTTCTTTCTTCTTATATGTACCATATGAAATGTTTTTCCCTCGAATTTCCATAAGGAGAGTTTCAAAGAACAGTTGATCGTTTATTTGAAACTGTGTACTTTCGTCAGGAATGTTACCTAAATTGTCAAAATCATAAACCAGAATGGCATACTGTCTTTTGATATGATTAACTAGTTGCTTCACAATATTTATATATTCCTTGTCTTTTAAAGGGGAGTTATTAAATTTCCAATATTGCTTATCTCTTTTTCTCAAATTACCTTTTAACTCAAGGGAGACCATAGAGTGATCAGATCGATATCCAGAGGTTACTTCAACCCCTCTAGTTTCAACGAGTAAAGAATCTGATATCAAGAAGTAATCCAGTCTACTCTGTTGTACCGAATTGAATCTTCTCCAGGTGTAACCTCTCTTTTCTGGATAAAGATGTCTCCACACGTCCACTAAATCAAAAAATCCCATCATGTCAATAATACTATTGCGACTTCGTGGGCGATTTATATAACTACTATAATTTCTGGCGTCTAACTTGGAATCAAGTACAACATTCCAATCTCCGCCTGTAATTATATTTTCATTACCCATATTTTCTAGAAGATCACAAATATGCTCAAAGAACTGGAAATAATCTCTGTTACTACTTCCATATAAATTGACGAGAGAGATTCTCTTATTTCTAAACTCGATATCCAATACTAAATAGCATCCCTCTGGGTCTCTGGTTGTATTATGTAATTTATATTCGAAATTGTTATTAAACAGCACAGTTACCCCGTTTTTATTAGTCTCTTTACCAGATAAGTAGCAGTCATAACCCAACAAGCTCTTATAAATTTTTCGGACTCAAACTTCCAGTGAGTCTCCTGTAAAATGTATATATTACCTCTTTGTTGCCTTAAAAAAATCAAAAACGTCTTTTCTTTTCTTGTGATCACCTAGGCCATTGCAACTGTAAGAGTATATTTTAAAAAGAGTATGTTCTGATTCAGTCATGGCAAGATCGGTAAAGTATATTCTTTAAGAAGCACTGTAGATGTGGAAAGATCTTAATCAAATGATAATAGAAGAAAGTGAAATACCAGCACGATACTATATCAATCGCAACATGTCTTACAGTAGTGAATGACATCAATAACCACCAGGGGAAATAGTAAATAACACCATGACATCTCCTCCAGAAAACGGAGACAGCTAGAAATGTGTTATACTTCCAGAAATGAACAGAAAATTTCACACACAGAAAGAGAGAGATAGTAGAAAATATTTTGCCACACAACATCCTAATCGAAACGTAACCACTCCAAAATAGAAAACAATATGATACAAACATAATTTTCAAATTTTCAATCATCCGTTCAACAATTTCCAGTAAACAACCGCTCATATTATAGCCTCCGGACTGTTCCCTGTACAAAGAAAAGGAACGAGAAGAAAAGGGGGTGGGGGGAGGGGGTGGTGGGGGGAGGGGGAGGGGGCGGGGGCTGGGGGAGGAGGGGGGGGCTGGGGGAGGGGGAAGGGGAAGGAGAAAAACAAACCTTAGAGAGAAGGAGAGAGATTTCTGTTGATTCAAAAAGCAAAATATACTTTGTTGATAATGCAAAACATGTATATCAAGGGAAAAAAAAGTGATGAAATAATATTGATTTTTAATAAATGCAGAAAGAGAGAGAGAGAGAGAGAGAGAGAGAGAGAGAGAGAGAGAGAGAGAGAGAGAAGAAATTCCACTGTTGCAAAAAGCAAATATATACATAGTTCATACTGCATAGTAAAACATATACATCACGCTTAAACGTATTCAAAACAATATCGATTTTCATTATGTAAGAGAGAGAGAGAGAGAGAGAGAGAGAGAGAGAGAGAGAGAGAGAGAGGGAGAAAGAGAGAGGTTTCCATTGATGTAAAAAGCAAAATATACATTCTTGATAATGCAAAACACGTATTTCAAGTAAAACGTACTGAAATAATGTGGATTTGAATGAATACAAAGAGAGAGAGAGAGAGAGAGAGAGAGAGAGAGAGGGAGGGAAGGAGGGAGAGAAGGAGGGAGGGAGGGGGAGAGAGAGAAGAGAGAGAGAGAGAGAGAGAGAGAGAGAGGATTTCATTGTTACAAGGGGAAGAAATATACAAAGCAAGTACATCAAATATAAGGACACTAGAATAGGAGAGAGAGAGAGAGGAAGAGAGAGAGAGAGAGAGAGAGAGAGAGAGAGAGGAGGGAGGGAGGGAGGAGAGAGGGAGGGAGGGAGGGAGGGAGGGAGGGGGGATTTCAAAAAATATACATTGTTCATAATACACCCAGGGTAAAAAGAAAATTCAAATAATATCGATTTGAATATATGCGGGGAGAGAGAGAGAGAGAGAGAGAGAGAGAGAGAAGAGAGAGAGAGAGAGAGAGGTTTCCACTGATGCAAAAAGCAAAATATATATTCTTGATAATGCAAAACATGTATTTCAAGTAAAACGTACTGAAATAATGTGGATTTGAATGAATTCGAGAGAGAGAGAGAGAGAGAGAGAGAGAGAGAGAGAGAGAGAGAGAGAGAGGGCGAGAAGGAGGGAGGGAGGGAAAAAGAGGAGAGAGAGAGAGAGAGAGAGAGAGAGAGAGAGAGAGAGAGAGAGAGAGAGAGAGAGAGAGGATTTCATTGTTACAAGGGGAAAAAATTGTTCAAAAATACAAAGCATGTACATCAAATACGAGGGCCACCCCATAAGTTCTCTGATGGGAAAAGATGGAAGTACACTGGCATTTCTCACCTAGGCCATCTTTTCAAAGTATCCTCCATCCGCGTGTATGCGCTTTTCCATCCTTCTAAACCATGAATCCATCACCCCAGCCCACTCCGACTTAGGTATACCAGAAATCAAGCCCTCGACAAACGCTCGGGCATCTTCAGGGCTCTCAAACAGCTTTCCTTTCAGTTGTTTTTTCAAACGAGGGAACAAAAAGAAGTCACAAGGGGCTAGGTCAGGAGAATATGGAGGATGAGTGACGAGCTGCACGCTGTTCTCTTGCAAGAAGTCTAAAGTTGCAGCTGCCGTGTGGGCGCTGGCGTTGTCGTGGTGGAGGAGTAGGTGGCGGATACCGGTCCGTGGTCGCCGTGCACTCCAAGCCTCGAACACTTTTGGCAGGCAGGTGTTGATGAACCATTCAGCGTTCACTGTCTTTCTTTCCAGAAGCGGTACAGTAGTCACATGGCCGGATCTTGCGAAGAAAACTGCAATCATTTGCTTTGTGCAGCTTCTTGATCTCTTAAATTTCACAGGTGGGGTTTCCCATGGAAACAGCCAAACTGACGACTACTGCTTTGTTTCGGGGTCATACTGGTAAACATATATTTCGTCACCTGTGACGATATTGGAGACCCTATCTGATCTTCCTCCGTCAAATTTTTGCAGTATAAACTGGCACCATTCAACCCTAGCCCTCATCTGCTCCCCAGTCAGCTGGTGGGGCACCCAACGGGCGCAACGCTTCCGTACATAGAGATTGTGCCGAAGAGTGCGGTCTAAGCTTCCTGATGAAAGGTTTAGAGTATCTTTGAGTTCATCCTCCGTGATTCGAGGATTTTCTGTAATCATGGCCTTCACTGTGCTCACGTTCCCATCGGTAGTAACTGAAACTGGACGTCCACAACGGTCACGATCTTCCAACGACATTGTACCAAACTGAAATTCTTTGAACCACCTATGGACTGTGGATAATGATGGAGCCTTGTCGCCAAACAGTTTGTCAAACTTATAAAACTTTCCTTGAAATACTTCCTTTGAAGATAGTCATAATAAATCATGGCACGAAAATCTCTCCAAGACAGGCTCTCTGCAACACTTTGAAAACCGTCCCCCTTGCCATCATTTTGCTGTCTAGAACAAATTTGGCTCTGACGATTTTTATCATTTTTTGTGTCATAGCTATTATGACATCGCTTGTGATGATGACATAAAAATTGAAATTATGACGTCAGTGGTTTCTGCGCATCCGAGAACTTATGGGGTGGCCCTCGTATAAGGACACTAGAATGAGAGAGGGAGGGGAGGGAGGGAGGGAGGGGGGATTTCCATTGTTTCAAAAACGCAAAAATATACATTGTTCATAATACATCCAGGGTAAAAAGAAAATTCAAATAATATCGATTTGAATATATGCAAGGGAAAAGAGAGAGAGAGAGAGAGAGAGAGGAGAGAGAGAGAGAGAAGAATTTCCATTCTTGCAAAAAGCAAATACATACATAATTAATAGGGCATAGTATAGCACATACATCACGAATAAAAAATAAATAAATAAATAAATAAAAAATTAAAAAAAAATCAAAGCAATATCGATTTTAATTAATGGAGAGAGAAACATAGAGAAGGAGAGAAAGAGAGAGAGAGAGAGAGAGAGAGAGAGAGAGAGAGAGAGAGAGAGAGAAGAGAGAGAGGTTTACATTGATTCAGAAAGCAAAATATACATTCTTGATAATGCAAAACATGTATTTCAAGTAAAACGTATTGAAACAATGTGGACTTGAATGAATACAGAGAGAGAGAGAGAGAGAGAGAGAGAGAGAGAGAGAGAGAGAGAGGGAGGGAGGGAGAGAAGGAGGGAGAGAGAGAGCGAGCGCGCGTGCGCGCGCGCGCGCGCGCGCGCGAGAGAGAGAGAGAGAGAGAGAGAGAGAGAGAGAGAGGAGAGAGAGAGGAGACAAACGAGAGAAGGAGAGAGATTTCCGTTGATTCAAAAAGCAAAATATACTTTGTTGATAATGCAAAACATGTATATCAAGGAAAAAAAAGTGATGAAATAATATTGATTTTTAATAAATGCAGAGAGAGAGAGAGAGAGAGAGAGAGAGAGAGAGAGAGAGAGAGAGAGAGAGAGAGAGAGAGAGAGAAATCTTTACAGGAAATATCACAATTCATTGCCATTTATCTGCTGGACTTACATCTTCCGACCCATCTGTCTCGCACTGTTCCTCGTCCATGCAGTCCTGACTCTGTGCTTGTCGTTGGTGGTGGAGACCCAGGACAGAGGCATTCGACGAAGGAGACTGTGAAGACCGGAGGTAGCGAAGGCCTGCCGTCCTCTTTCCCTCAGTCTGGAACTTGGTCTGTGACTGCTGACGGCGTGCTGGCGGCGTAGATGATTTCAGAACACTGTCCAGCAGATCCGCCTTGATCTTAATGTGTTTTATATATATCCGTTATGGGCCTTCACAAATACTTTGCCCCTCACTGTCCAGCACTGGCTTGTCACGTCTGCATCACGCACCGCCATCAGGAGCTGGTAGTTCCTCTTGGTCAGGTCTTCAACGATGACTGGAGACCTCTCGACAACCGGGCGCCTACGAATTTTGCTGCGATTTGACAGCACTTGGTCTCTTGTCTTTCGTGACACAAAGCGAACTATAATTCCTCTCGGAGCGGTTTGGCCTGTTCGCTTTTTCCCCAGTCTATGTGCCGCATCGATATCGTTCTTCGTGATGTGGCGCAGTTGTAATCTATTGTGGAATATTTTGAGCAAAGTTTCTTCACAGTCTGTTACCGTTTCATTGTCTGGCTCAGGCACGTGGTACACCCTAAGGTTGTAATTTCTGCCATACTGTTCCAGATCATTAGCTCTGTCATCTGCAAGGCCAACTCGATATTTGGCGAGCTTCAAATCAGCTCGTAGCATCTCCTCTTTTCTTCTACAATCCTCGATGTCAGCTTTCAATTTCGAGTTTTCATTTTGAAGCAACATGATTTCAGCTTTCAGTTCCTCCACAGTGTCGGCTAGTTTTGAGATATGTTTTCCATTCTCACACAGTTTTTCTAGAAGTTCAAAATTGCTAACTTCTCTTTGTGCGCCACTCGTATTTTCACCGAATGTTCGTTTGCCTGACTGGTCAGTCCTGACTGAAGTCAGAGACTGTGACCGAACGCGCGTGGCAGAACTGGTAGGAAAATGAAACAGAATGGAGTCGGAGGTCAGTGTACTCACAGTCTGTTTCAAACCTGGAGCAGAACCTCTTGCTTTTTTGGCCGGCGTCTCCTGTCTCTCGCTGCTGTCGCCAAGCGCCGATGCATTCGATTCTCGGCTCAAGTCGCCTCCAACGTCCAACTGACTCTGAGCATTCTTTTGAGCACTTTTCTTTTTTTTTTTTCTGTTTGTTTCTTGATCGACTGACGATCGTTTGGCATCTTGACGGCAGATCAGGAAGCAACAGGAGTCACACTGTACAGGGAACCGTCTTCCGAAGCAGTTACGACAGGGTGGCTGTCATAATACTCAAGCCGCTCAGCAAAAAGAAGGGGAAAAAAAACCTAAGTTCAAAAAAAGAAACTGTTCGCTGTGCAGCGAGAGCTCAGCCGGGCACGTCCGCTCCCTTCGGCGTAGCCGTGTTCACTCCGTCATGACACTTCTTTGTCTTACATAATGTACACACACAAAGACCAACACAAGCACATGCACAAACAGGGTTTGAAAGGAGGGAAGCAGGTGGAGGGGGAAGGAGAGTCTGGGGTGTTGTAATTTACATATAGCCACAACCCATGTTAGCCTGCCCCTTTCGCAAGACACAGCTGTGGTCAACAGTCCCCTCTTTCAAGAGGCCTAACAATGGCTTCATGAATAACCAGTCAGCATTCATGAATACTTCCTCCAAGCTGGTAAGATGGTACGTATGTGTGTGCTAACCATTCTACCGTGATCCCGTTTGAAAAGCACACCAGAGGCACTATCTCTAAAAGGTAATGCAATAAACTGGGCTTCCTCACAAGCTTATCACTGTCGTATCATTTGATTATGCTGCAGAGGAAGCACACAGCAGGCTGGTTCAAGCCTATAAATCACATCCAAAAGATATGTCTTGTTTCCACAGCTGACAAGGAGACATCACCTACCCCTTCGGCCATCCAAGTAACTGATCCGCCTGCTTCCAGTTGCAGTGCTATCATCACAGATGCCAGTCCACCTAAGAACTTACAGCCCAGGATAAGGTAATCCAACGACTTCGATGAAAAACCAGCAACCATAAGACTTTTGCATGTGACGAGAGTGACCGATATGTTAAACTTCCATATATGGCAGGGCATGAACACAGCCATGACATGCTTTTCCTCCCAGGTCAGTGTGACTATAGATAAAAAGACAAGGGGGTACTGGTCAACAAGCGTAGACTTAGCAAGAACTGGACTACCAATTTCAACACAGGCCACCACATTTTTAACTGAGGTCCAGTCAGGCAAACGCTGCGTTGTTGCTGAATTCTCAGAAAAGAAAAGGAGTGTACACAAAATGTAAGTTGACAGTGACCTTACCATGCCGTTTGCAGGGGGTCATCCTCTGTCTTCTGCCAACACTGACCACTTGGAGGGGGCTCTGAGAATAAGAATATGGTCTTCACATTGGAAGACAAGTAGCATCTGCGGGTGTGACGGTGTGCTGTTGTGCTGGAGACTGGAGTACTTGTGAAAACCAGTCATCCATCTTCATGTGTGTGGGCACAGACTCAGACAACTAGTTCCTCACGTCGTTTTCACTTGTGAACAGAGATTCACCACCCTGCAACGCAAGAAGACAGACTTAAGCACAGTGACAGACATCGTACTGTTTCTTCTCTGCCCACTCAAGCAGGCAGGGGACTCTGTCACTGAAATTTGTGCAGCAGATAACAAGGTACTGAGCAGCACAGTACCAAAACACATCAAGTTGTCACGAACGTACCAAGGAACAATAGCCTTTAGCATACTGTAAGGCGCCTGAAATATACAAGACAGCATCTGAAGAAGACAGACTGCAAGTAACATTGCATGGATTACTCTCCAGCTTTAAAGACTGACAGTGACCGCAGCACACTGACCCTTAAATGCTTTGCCAAAAGCACAGCTGAAGCATGAAGTGACCACTAATGTAACTGTTCTTGCAATGTACAAGAAAGTACCAGTGATGTTGTAGAGTGGACTGCACTCAATGATATGTAGCATCACCCTCAGAAAACAAAGTCAGTGCTTCTGACAACCACGGAATGCCAACGATGTCCACACGCAGTTCTCTCCCCTACATGCTAAAGATGAACCCGCTGAACTGTAGTAGAAAGAAACTCGTGGAGAGCATGGCAGCAGAGAGTCCTCAGAAGAGAAGCCCCCTTCAAGCAAGTGCTTCGGCCCTTATCTCCTGACACTCTAGGGGGGGGGGGGGGGGGGGGGGGGGGGGGGGGCACACCCGGTTCATGACTCCGGATGTCCCTCTGCTGCCCCTTTTTTCCCATCTTGGGACGAGCCATGGCTGGGATTCGAACCCATGACCCTCTGGACATACTCATTTTCCACTTAATGACTTGCACTCTAACCACTGAACCACCGGGACACCTGATATTTGTAGGAAATTTAAGCCTTATGAAGTTCACTTTTGCTCCTCCTTGACCAGATCCAGCTTGAACACCTCTCTGCCGCTTCTGCCATTGCTTTCAGGGCTCTGGTTTTTTCCCTCCCCGCAACTGAGAGCTGTTTCATGAGGCTGTATGCAGACGTTCCTACAAACCCCCTAGCTCCAATTTCTGCAGTGAGGACTTTGACCTGATAGCCTTCTCTCCTCAGGCTGTTTGCCAGATCAGCATACTTTTCAGTCTTGTAGATTTGAGCTGCCTCCATTCTGTTCTCATATGTCACCGTGAGCTCGATCATGATCAGCTGCTTGGTTGACTGAGAGTGGACTACTATGTCTGGTCTCATGCCACTCTTGCTGATGATCTCTGGGTGACTCTTCCATTCTGGGAGTTCTGCAGTGCACTCCCAGTCATCTGCCCCGTCCAGCAGACTCTGCCTGCATGTTCCGAGTGGCACTGTTGTTCTTGGCCATGATTTGCTACCTCCTGCCGTGAAGAATGTTGCGGGTGCTTTTGGAGTCCTGATTTTCCCTTTTGTGGTGTTGGTACTAGCCCAGACTACTTGTACAATCTCTTTGAGCACTTGGTTGTGCCTCCATGTGTACCTTCCTTGAGCCAGGGCTACTTTACATGAGCTTAGGACATGCTCCACTGTTTGTTTTTCATGGCAGAGGGGGCATGCAGGATCGTCTGTTTTTCCCCACTTCACCAGGTTTGTATTTGAGGGCAGAAGGTCATATGCAGATCTGAGAATGAAGCTGATCCTGAGAGGGGCCATGTGCCAAATGTCATTCCAAGTGAGACTTCTTTGGAGTACATTCTCCCACGTTGTCCACTGCCCTTGCTGGCTCTGCTGGAGCATATCACAAAGTGCATAACAGTTGACACCAGTAGTAGTTGATATCTTTACTGATCAAAACCTAAGTGCGCTGCCAATTGGATTTCATTCTTGCAATGTCTGTGCATCCTCTTTCATGTCAATTGTCAGTGATTGTATTCATTGAAGGCAATAAGACAGCACATACGACACCACCCAAACCCAAGTCAGAACTGAGTGTGTACTTGTGCTAGTTCAGAACAAGACTTGTAAGTGGAATGTCGATGAATGTCTCCAACAGCTGCCACCAAATTCTGCAAGTGTTCTGCACCTTCCACCTCATTCAAGTAGGAGCACACAATGTAGCTGTTTAATTGCGATCAATCAATGCCGCAGTTGTTGCATGAGGGGACCGCCTGTAAATGTAGCGGAAGGCTTTGTACACATTCTCCATAGCCAGTATTGCCCCAAGAGGTTTCCTACCTCTATCATGATTTTCATAAACAAATATCATTACCTAATTATTATCGTACATATCAGTATCTGCTATCCCAGATTCAACAAGTTCACTGGAAGCATAAAGCCAACTTCTTCATACCGAGTCCCGTTGTATGTTACCTGAAAATCCTCACACAAATGAGATATGGACGAAGCCGTAGGAGCAGGCAATAGAAGTAGATCTGCCTTCCAGATAAATTACGACCACCACCCCCCCCCCCCCCCCCCCCCCCAACCTTTTTTGTAAGTTTGGATCGTTGCCAAATAATAATAATAATGACAGAAGACTTGTTAGCCTGCACTTGTTTTCCTCCACTACTTAATTGTTCAGCAATGGACATATGGGACAAGATTCATGTACATGTTACCACAAATTGCCACATGAATAGGAATGTAGTGTGTCCTGAAGAAATGATTTTTTTTTCACAGTACCCTGACACAAATCTTTTTTTCCCTCACTGGCAAGTTGTTGCTGTGTTATCTACCATTCACATGGGGAAAAAACGTGTTTTTCGTGTGTCATACATTACCCAGATTCGTGTAATTGAACAATTGAATGGAGCTACAGCTGAATGAAGTCCATGTTGCTATATCTTCCTACCAAATCAGATGTATTGGTCCATATATGATTCTGTCACATGATGTATGAAGTCATGTTAATTTTATGAACAATACTCACTGTGAAGTGGAAGCAATACGTCAAATGTAAAAATGCATAAATTGTTATAACCTTTCGTAAGTGAAAAAAAGACTGTCACCTGCATGTTGATGTGGCAATCGTCTGTGGATATCTTCTTCCAGATGTTGATCTGCCATCCTGTTTGTCGTCCATATGCTTGAAGGTCTCTCAATCGGTTGCATCCTGCAGTCGTCCCTATGACATGTACGGTTTGTCTCCCCTTTCCCATGAAGTTCTTTCCAGTTAATTTCACTGGTTGCGTTTCTTTCCAGCACACTCTAAACAGCTTCAACAGAAACAAAACGAGGTTCGATTGGATACAGCATTCAACGTCGTGTTATGGTTCAACACGTTCCGTTTCATTTTCACTCTGAACTCTGATTTCTCCAGCATTATAATTATGCGCACTCAAGATGACCGACCATCTCTCGGGCTAAAGTTGTACGTGTCTACCCATCTGCCTCTGCTAATCACTCCACAAACACATGTAATTACCCTGCTGTATGATTACCTATTCTACAAGGAACAACAGCGCGAGCAGGCAGAAGGAGAGGAAGACAGAGAAAGAGATGGGAGGACAACATCAGTGCATGGACTGGCCTCATGCTCAGCAATTGTCTAAGAGCGTCTGAGAACCGGGAGAAGTAGGCGAAAGCTGGTTGCGAAGTCTTCTGTGGCGCCCCAACGGTCTTCAAGGCTCCGGGATAGGTGATAGGTGAAGGTCATAATTACCTAGTCACCAGCCTATTCACCTACTTATCCACCTGTCTATCTGCAGACATTCTGGTTGTTTATCAACACGCTAGTGTCAGGGTATATCTATCTCTCTGTCTCTCTGCCTATCCTACTTCACTGTCTGTTGGTTTTGTTGTTTTTGTTTGTTTGTTTTTAAAGCATCTCCTACGCTTCTTACTTCCCTCTAGCCTGCATAACACACAGGCTCCCACGCGCAGCTAAGCAACTATACTCTATTACTTTTTTTGTTTGTCTTGCCTCTGGAAGTCTTCAGGGTCGAAACCCGATGCTTCTGTCTTGTAATTTGTACGTTCCATTCGTTTGGCTGTGAAACAACCTAACCTTTTCTTTCTACCCATTTTTTTGACACTTCCACCCGTAGTCATGCAACTTGCTAACCTGTTAAGTGGCAACAGTTTGAAAGAAAAATAGAATCTATCCAAAGAAAAGTTCCAAACGAAAATGGAATCTTTTCTACGAAAAGTTTTTTTTTTCAATTTTTTTTTTTTAAGTTTGAAACATCAAAGCAACCTATTCTAATAAAGAATTGGAATCAAACTGGATCATATTCCAAGAAAAGCTTAAACAAAAATACAACCTATTCCAAGAAAAGGTTGAAACAAAATGGAAGCTATTTCTAATAAACGTTTGAAACAAAAACGCAACCCATTCTGAGAAAAGTCTGAAAAAAAGATAGAACCTATTCTCAGCAAAGTCTAAAACAAAAAAAAGGAACTTATGACCAAAAAAAAGTTTAAAACAAAAATGGAACCCCCCCCCCCCCCCCCCAACAAAAAAAAAGAAAAAAAAAAAAAAGAAAAGAAAAAATGCGAAGTATCCTAAGAAAACTTTGAAACAATAACAATAACAACAAAAGAACCTTTTCCACGACAAGCTGGAAACAAACTAACAAAAAAAAGGAACCTATTCTTGGGAATACGCAAATAAAAACCTAAAATCTGAAACCTATAATGAAACCTGCAAGTGCCAAAGTGTTCACAGACTGGCAAAGTGGAAACATTTTCCAACTTATACTGCTCTCGGGAACAAAGGAAGAAGAAGAAAAAACAAACCATCTGCACTAAGGAAACGGGTCAAGAGTTCTCCCCCCCCCCCCCCCCCCCCCCCCCCCCCCCCTCCCTTTTACATCCTCCAAAAAACAAACACACATGGAGTTTAAAGGTCGAAACATGGGGCTAGCACGAGCTGCAGGTTACACAGACGAAACGGTTGCGCAAGGGAATTCCCAACAGCTGTTATGACAAGCGACAGGGGGGAAATGAACAGGAGGAAGAGGCTGAACGGACCGCTCTGACTCGCTGCGGTAAAACGTACGATGCACGCCGTTTGGAACAGACGCACGTGACACACACCGTGTCACGTGGGTCCACGACTTTTCGGGTGTTACCTTTGATTCAGTGGTCGGTCCAGCATCGAGAAACAACCCCCCCCCCCCCCCTTCCTCCCCCCCCCCCCCCCCCCCCCCCCCCTTTTCCCGGCGCTCGGTAACCACAGCATACAAAATAGGGATTGTTCTTTGTCCATCTTAATTCAGTTGTCATTCTCTTCTTGTCATTCTCCAGCTGTCATTCTATTGCTATCATTCTCCAGTTGTTATTCTCCAGTCGTCATTCTCCAGTTGTTATTCTCCAGTCGTCATTCTCCATTTGTCATTCTCCTGGATATATAGGTATAGTGTCAGGTCCTCCCTCGCCCCCGGCACTCCCTCTCCCTGCCCTCCTCCCCCCATTCCTGGACTGGTTGGCCCCGTGGGCCATACATATCACATTAGATGAGAGTGATCTGGACTTTAAATCTGAATACAACCTGACCTAAATAATGTACCAATCGATTTTAATGTCGGACAACGAAAAGAAAAAAAGAAAAAGAAAGAGAGTCCCTTTTGGGTCAGGGCTAGGGCTCAGCACGGCTAAACTGCAATCTAAACAGGTCATCAGCGTCAAGGTCTACGCCCTGTGAGGCGCCATGCAAAGTCCGACAGGAGATGGAATCCGCAGCTCAGTGGTCACATTCCGGGACTGAGAAGGACCAAGTTTCGGGTTCGATCTCCACGAATATAAAAGAAAGTTCTGGAATTATTATCATTAAGAGTATTTAAACAGTCGCCTCTCCTCGGTTGGAAACCAAGCTTTAAGCGCTATACAATCCACGCTGTCGTTTACACAACAGGATGCCTACCTCCCTTAAACGTTTCTTAAATTCTGCAATAAAAGCTTTCACATTACCAACACTTTGCATTTCCCAAACAATTCCAAACCCGAGTCTGTAAAGAACATAGCAAACATTAGTCGTTCAGGTAATATAATTTTGATTCTGCAGATGTAGCAACATATCATAGGCTTTCTTCGGGAGTCTGTTTTCCATACAAGCAACACCAAGCCAAAATCTGATACATTTTGCATAAGTATTAACATAAAGAGAGTATCTTCCAGATTCGCCGTACACCAAGTGCCTAGGAGCTTTTGGACTTACACCAAGAAATCTTTTAATAGCAGCTAAGTGCACCCTTTCAATTTGTTCCTGGTTGGATGACAGTCCCCAAATCTCTGCTCCATAAGTTAAGATAGGTTGTATTTGGTTGTATTTGGCAATCGAATAGCTTAAAGAAAATACCAGGAGAATGTTCACCTATTGACCATAGCATTCTGTTGATAGCAATCAATCCTTTCTTTGCTCTGTTTGCTAAGTCACACATAGTTGGTTGGAAGGATAATCTTGTAGTCAGTATTATACCGAGATACTTACACATGTTAACAACGGAAAGTTGAGCATCACCAAAAGTCTAATTTTCATTCAAAGCAAGGTAACCCCCATTCCTGAATACAACAATATTTGACTTTTCCAGATTCACAAGTAAATCTAAACGTTTTGAAATATTATACAAGACATTCAGTTGGGTTTGCAAACCAATAACAGTATCAGAAAATAATGCAACATCATCAGCAAATAACAGAATCAAAAGTTCAGTGAGATCTGGAGAAAGCTGAATACCATGTCTACCAAAAGTGTTTATATCTTTAGTTAGTTCATTGATGAACAGTGAAAAAAGCACAGGTGAACACACCTCACCTTGTTTTAGGCCCCGTCGGCATAGAAAAGTATCAGTAAGGTCACCACTAGTTCGAACACAAGTCTTCACAACATTATACACACTTTGCAATGCTTTCAAGAATTTTCCATTAAGACCATTAACAGAGAGAAACTTCCACAATTTATCCCTACTCACCAGGTCAAAAGCCTTCCTAAAGTCTATAAATGCGACATAGAGCTTCCTGTGTCTTAACAGCTGCTTCTGAATCATTGCCAGTAAAGTGAAAATGTGATCTGTTGTACATCGTTTGTCACGAAAACCAGCTTGCTCCTCCCCAAGAATATTGTTCATCTCAATCCATTTGGTTAACCTTCTATTGAGAACAAAGCTATATATTTTACTACAAATGTTCAACAAGGAGATTCCACGGTAGTTATCTGGACAATTCCTATCACCCTTCTTAAATAGTGGCTGCAAGATAGAGACTGACCAATCTTCCGGAAACAAACCCTCATCAAAAATTGTACTGAAAAAGTTAACAAGGAAAGGCATAATGACTTGCCTACTGTACTTATAAAACTCTCCAATAAGCTTATCTGGGCCAGCTGCCTTATTACTCTTATTGTTCGAACTGCAGCTTCAATTTCGGTAACAGAAATAGGTTGATTCAAAAAGTCGCAATCAGTATGTACGGGTTCCCTATCATAAGATTCGTCAAAATCTAAACTGGTGTTTAAGTCAACAGGTAAGTCATTAAAAACATCTTTAAAGTGATTATACCACTGATCACTAGAAATCAACCCCTGACCTTGAGTTCTTGGCCCAACTGAACGAACAATTTCCCAGAATTTCTTTGAGTCATTTATATTACTTTGTAAAGATGCAATGATATTTTCATTACGTAGCTTCCTTTTCTGTCTTAACAATTCCTTATACTCTCTTCTTTTCTGGCCATAGGCAATTCTGTCATTATCGTTATTAGTTCTATGAAACCTGTTTATCTGCGTTCGTAATACTTTTCTTCTTTGTTAATTCAAGGTCGAATCAAACTTTTCTCATACCTATGCCAAATCTAATACATGTAGTTCTCATCATGCATTCACCAGCATACACAAAGCATTCATTAAACTTGGTCAAGGCTTGATTAATCTTAACATCAACAAGGTCAGCAGCTTCATTAACTAATGATGAGACATGGTCAGAGTTAATACGTTCATAAAAAGCAGCTGAACTTTCTTCTCTCCATTTGTACTTACTAACAGAAACAACTTGGTGAGCATCATTCTCAATAACACGTAAACAGTCAGCACTATCAGATGGTGAGAAAAACAAAACAACAATAGCATGCTTAGTTTCTATTAACGGTCTTACATTAAGGCACTGACAATGAGAAAGCAAGGAACTTGATGCAATCATATAATCAATTACGCTAGAACCACGATCGGATACATACGTTTTCCAAGAGAGAGAGACAGAGAGAGAGAGAGAGAGAGAGAGTTTTCCGAGAGAGACAGAGAGAGACAGTGTGTGTGTGTGTGTGTGTGTGTGTGTGTGTGTGTGTGTGTGTGTGTGTGTGTGTGTGAGAGAGAAGAGAGAGAGAGTTCTAGCATATATCTTTGGAGTCGGAAGAGCAACGAGTAACAGACACAAGATATCCCTCCACCCTCCCCAGCCCTTCCTCCCACCCGCTTATCTTCATCCCTTCACTCACCCAAAACACAAAAACTACACACACACACACACACACACACACACACACACACACACACACACAAACACACACACACACACACCATACACACACGCACACACAACATACACACGCACAGACACACACACACACGCACAAACACACACACACGCTCACACACACACACACACACACACACACACACACACACACACACTCACTCACTCACTCACACAAACACACAAACACACACACACACGCACGCACGCACGCACGCACGCACGCACACACACACACACACACACACACACACACACACACACACACACACACACACACGCCTGGCCATGACTGCACTGTTTTCATAACAACAGCGAGACTTGGAGAACGAAGAGCTTTTTCCCCCCATCTCCCCAGTCTCCTTGCGGAGAGCTACAAAGGGTAAGAAGGAAGATAGTGGTAATGGGTGTGGGTGTAGTGGGACGGGGTGGAAAGGGGGGGGGGGGGGGAGGGTGAGTCCGGTGCCTGCTTTCGCCTTTCATCTCACCGATTACCCAACTACGCGTGATTTATTGTCTTCCATGTCTGCTTAGCACGCGCGCGCGCGCACGTGTGTGTATGTGTGTGTGTGTGTGGTGTGTGTGTGTGTGTGTGTGTGGTGTGTGTGTGTGTGTGTGTGTAACAGACAGACAGAGAGAAGAAGAAGAAGAAGAAGAAGAGAGAGAGAGAGAGAGAGAGAGAGAGAGAGAGAGAGAGAGAGAGGAGAGAGAAAGAGGGAGAGAGAGACAGAGGAGGGAGAGAGAGAGAAAGATAGAGAATGATAGAGAGAGTGAGAGAAAGACAGAGAGATAACGATAACGGTAACGAAAATTTATTCAGAAAGGCCACAGCCCCATTTGAAGGGTGTGAGTAATAAAGAACATAATTAAACAAGGTATTTTATCACAAAAATTTAAACATTCTCAACATATGCAAATTACCTAGGTCAAATCACTCCTTCTTTTAAATGATTTGTACAGATATAAAGCAAGGTTTCTTGCAACGTTGTAATTTTTTTGACGACAAAAGAGACTAACTTGAACAGTGCTGGACGTCGATGATATTTAACGGAATAAGTTTTTGTCGTAGATCTGCCAGAACAGGACATAAGAATACAAAATGACGTTCATCTTCCCTACCAGATTTTCACAATGGACACAACAAATCCTTTTCTGTATGGACATTATATCGTTGACGATGTACAGCAATATCCTATACACCAAACCTGAATTTTGTTAGTTCAGACCTGATAAATCTATTCACGTTCACAGACAAATAAGCTTCTGCTTCTACTAATAATTACTTTTCAGCAGTTTAAATAATGAAAATCGTTCGCTGTTTTGAATATGGCTATCCCAGTCCTGCCACCTGCAATCTATTGTTCGTTGCTTGAAACAAGCCAAGAAACTGCTGACACAGCCAACCCCTTGTTCTAACCATACAAACGAAAAACCATAATTACATAAACATTTACGAATGCCTGATGCCCACGTAGTTTTCCCTCTCATATCCAGGTCAAACAATGTTTTATAAGCTTTGGCTGGCAGTCTATGTTGCCCCATACGTAACAGTTTAAGCCAGTATCTTACACATTTTATATATGAATTCAAATAAATAGGGAATCTGCCAAGTTCTCCATAAGTCAAGTCATTTGGGGTACGCCTATCGACATTCAAAAACCGTTTCATAGCAAATAAGTGCAATTTCGCTATGTCGTGTCCTTTCTCCAAACCCCAAATCTCAGCGCCATATTGGACTATAGGCTGGACCTGGCTATCAAACATTCTGAAAAATAGTTTCACTGACTCGTTTTCAAACTTATACAAAACGCTTACAATAGTCATAACAGCGCGCTTCCCTTTACCCACAAGAGCTTGGCAGGCAAACGAAAAACTGAGTTTTGTAGAAAAATATAAACCCAGATATTTGTAGGCGTTCACAATCGCAATTTTAGAATGTCCATAAAACCATTTTTCACGCGACGACAAATATCCACCCTTTCGAAAAACTATGTTTGTTTTGTCCATGTTTGCTTTGAAATGTAATCTCTGCGCCGCTGAGTACAAATTGTTCAACTGGTTTTGAAGCCTATAACAGTTTCAGACAGTAAAACGATATCATCTGCAAAAAGTAGAACGAATATTTCAATCAAATCAAATGAAACACCATGTTTTCCCTTCTCGATAATTTCCAAAGCTAATTCGTTAATAAACAAAGAGAGTAAAACAGGACTACAAACATCACCCTGCTTAACACCCTGTGTACATCTAATGTACTCACTAAATTTTGCACCACACCTTATATTAGCTTTAACATCATCATACATGCATTAACACATTTAAATAGTTTGCCTTTTCCACAATGTCTTGCCAGTATTGGCCACAGAAACTTTCTAGAAATAGAATCAAAGGCCTTTTCGAAGTCTGTAAATGCAACATATAACGTACGATTATTTGAAAACTGCTTCTGAACAGCAGCCAGTAGAGTGAACAAGTGATCGATCGTACTATAACCCTTCTTAAAACCTGCTTGGTATTCATCAGTTATGTTTTTTTAATTCGATCCATTCAGATAATCTCTTGTTTATTATAGATCCATAAAGTTTACTAGCAACATCACACAAGGAGATTCCTCTATAATTATTAGGATTATTTACGTTACCCTTTTTAAACAGAGGTAAGATGATCGATCTGGTCCATTTCTCGGGATAAATTCCTTTTTCAAAAAGAACATTAAATAATTTTACAAGAAAATCGATTGCAAAGTCCCCTAAGTTTTTAAAAAATTCACCAAGTCCATCAGACCCTGCTGCTTTAACCGTTTTTTCAGTTTTCTTATTACAGATTGTACTTCATGCTTTGTAATTGGTCGATCGAAAAATTCAGAATATTCATCATCTAATAATGTTTCATTTTCACCAGTGTCTGTATCAACGCTGATATCCTTTTCCAACACGTTTTTTAAAATGATAATACCATTGCTCCATTGTGATTCTATTCTGTTTCTGTGTTCGTGTTTAAACGCCTGCTTGACACTTTTCCAAAAATCCTCTTGGCTGTCCATATTAGTGTCAATTTCTTTGAATATTTTATCATTGTGTGACTTTTGCTTCCTATATAATAAATTTTATACTCTGATCGTGATACACAGTATAAGTGTCGGTCATTTTTGTCTAAGGTTCTCTTCCATACCCTAAGTAACCTCCTGACATCTCTTTTAGCTTGTAAACACTCTAGATCAAACCAGTCATTCTGTCTTTTTGTCCTGTACACACATACTCGTTTTTCCATACATTTACCAGCTTCTTTAACAGTATTGATAAACAAATCAAGAGCATCATTTACATTAATATCTATCAAATTAACAGCACGCAAAAACTTTAATTTCATTTCATCCGAGTGCATCATATTAATGAAGTCCGTGGCGCAATTATTATTCCAAACAAATTTCTTTATATACTCTTTCGTTTCTTGTTTTATATTTTCACAATCATTAGAACCAGATGCACCCACATGAAATTCAAGAGGCATGTGGTCTGATTCCATCCGTTCTTTTACATGAAGGTTACAAGAAGATTGTATGAAATAAAAAAAAAAAAGGCCAGAAGAAGCAACAAAATAATCGTTCACACTACTACCAGATTCACTTATATAAGTAAAACAGAAATTGTCATCACCAGGACATACACCGTTTAAAATATATAAATCTAGCGCGTTACACATGTTTAGTAAACTTTTGCCGTAAGCATTTAACACTGTATCTTCAGAGTGACGTCTCATTTCAACGATACCAGACTTACCAAACCATGAAAATGTTTTTGTTTGTTCATCAAGCTGCGGTGAAACATCGGCCGTTCGGCCGTTAAAATCACCACACATCAATATTGACAATTTATCCTTGTAATACAAATTATCTGTTACACAATCCTCCAGTTGATTGATACCATTATCAATGTTAAACACAGAATAGTATGGAGACTTTTCTGGGGGAACATACGAACATACTTATAGAATATCATTCGTCAAATGAAACAATTTTTTTTATCAACAACAAACAACAAGACATTATCACACTCAGTACTCACTTTTGACACATATTTCATGAGACTATTTCTTATCAGACATATTACTCCACCCGATCTTCTTCCACGCTGAGTAAATTTAACTGCAGGCTTTACAAACATGTTATGATCAGAAAATATGGAAGACTGAAAATTGTCAACGAAAGCAAGGACAGAGAGAGGAGAGAGAGAGAAGAGAGAGAGAGAGAGAGAGAGAGAGAGAGAGAGAGGAGAGAGAAGGAGAGGAGAGGAGAGAAGAAACAGGGAGAGAGCTTTTATTTCGATGGAATTGTTTCATCCATGAATTAGCCACATTGGGAGCACAGCAAGGAGACAGGGACAACGACTAGTGGTGGCCTTTGAAGGGCGGGAGTGGGGGGGGGGGGGGGGGGGGGGGGGGGCATAAGGTGGGGAAGACGAAATGGGGAGGCGGGTGGGAAAAGGGAGGCGTCATGACGAACAGAAGAAGAAAGATTGAACACCAAAAAAAAATGATAATATACAATGAGTGCATGCAAACAGAAAACAACAACAACAACAACAACAAAGATAATATACAATGAGTGCATGCAAACAGAAAACAAAAACATGATAATATACAATGAACGCATGATGACAGAAAACAAAGACATGATAATATACAATGAGTGCATGCAGACAGAAAACAAAAACAAAAACAGCAGTAAAAAAAACAATGAGCCCCAGAAGTACCTAGGAACTAGTTTCATAATGAGTTGGAATCAGGGGACAGCACTCTCTGCGAGCCCTCAAGCTTTTTCCTCCCTGCAGCACAAGCTGAAAAGAACGTTAGAGGGCAACTCGAAGCAACAGTTAAGGTTTTTTTTGTTTTTTTTTCCCCCTTCAACACTTCCGTCACATTTTAAAACCAGACACGAGAAATCTGTGTAAGAAAGAAAAATATGGCAAGGGGTGGGAGGGGGGTGGGGAGAGAAAAAAAGCCAACAACTGATTCTTTTACTTAAAAAAGACCAGTTTGCTTCTTTTTTTTTTTTTCGATTACCTTGCAGACAGACAAAATAAATTTTTTTAAAAAATTGCTTTTTTTTTCAATTACCTTGCAGACAGACAAAATAAAAGAGCCTACAATCAAATCTTTTACATAAAAGAAAAAAAAAGAAGATAAGCAGCCAGGTTGTTTTTGATTACCTTGCAGACAGAGAGATAGGATCTCCGAGGCAACTTCCTGCTGTTCGCAAACGCACAGTATGACTGAACCAAGCACCCGAAGCAACACACACACACACACACACACACACACACACACACACACACACACAACACACGTACAAACAACTCCTTCAAACAACCTATACTACTGTCTCAGTCTTTGTCTTGCTCTCCATCAGTCCGTTTGTCTTTCTGTCCGTCATCCCCCAACCCCCACACACACTCTCTTTCTCAACCATGTTCTCTACCCCCCTCCTCTCCCCACTCCTCTCTCTCTCTCTCTCTCTTTCTCTCTCTCTCTCTCTGTGTCCTTATTCGTGATAGTTTTGTCTGTTATGCCTTCTCTCTCTCTCTCTCTCTCTCTCTCTCTCTCTCTCTCCTCTCTCTCTCTCTCTCTCTTAGTCTGATTCACTCTCTCTCAATGTCTTTAAGCTGTTTTTCACTCTGTCTGTCAGTCTGTCCCTCTGTCTGCCCCCCCCCCCCCCCCCCCCCCCCCCCCCTCACTCCCATTGCTTAAAATATGATGATATTCATGCAATTTCTTAAACTCTTTCGTACTTTAGCCTGAAATTCATTACATCACGTTGCTTTTTTTCTTCTTTTTATCACTGGTTTTACTATCGTTCATGGTCTGTGTGTGAGTGTGTGTGTGTGTGGTGTGTGTGTGTGTGTGTGTGTGTGTGTGGAGAGAGAGAGAGAGAGAGAGAGAGAGAGAGAGAGAGACAGACAGACAGACAGACAGACAGACAGATAGAGACAGAGACAGAGCGAGAGTGAGCGTCGTTTCTAACTAGTCAACAATTAAGTGTCCGAATGACCCCCCCCCCCCCCCCCCCCCCCCCACCTCCATCCCGCCAACCCACACCAAACCCCGCCCGTTCATTCCTACAACTCTCCTTCAACACCCACTCAGAAAAAAAGTGCCGTTGAAGCAGCAAACAGAACAGTTGCCGAAGACTGGACTCGCCAAGCCAAGCCAAGCCAAGCCAAGGCAAGGCAAGGCAAGGCAAGGCAAGGCGGCAGCAGCAGCAGCAGCAGCAGCAGCAACAGCAGCAGCGGCAGCAGCAGCGGGTGTAGATGGGAGCGGGGTTGGGGGCAGATGGAGATTAGCCGACACAGACCATCACAGCCTCACAATGACAGCCCCACGTCACAACAAAGAGGCACAGACCAACGTGCTTGCCGGGAGAGCCCTGTGAGTGAGTTATCACGCCCCCCCCCCCCCCCCCCCCCCCCTTCCTACCACTCCTGGCTTTGTTTTGACCTAGGATGATTCTGGAGTAAACATAATCGATAAGATGATGGTAATTATGACGATAACGACGACGATAACCAAGGCGAGCAGATCGGGGAGTTTGCTGCCTGCCCTTCGACCAAGCTCCCGCGCAACGAGTCCGCACCAAACATACAATGGATTCGTCCCTGAACCGTATCCAACTGCCCCACTAACTTTTTTTCTATCAAAACCGCTTCATCAATTTGGGCGCAGTCTTAAAATCCCTGGATTTATCATTTTATCCGTATCTTCATCACTGATCCACGCTAAAAAAAAAAGTTGCATTAAAAAGTTAAAAGTTTCTTCCCTAGGCTACCTCCAATCTCCCCCCCCCCCCCCCCCCCCCCCCCCCCGCCACCCCCGTTTCATTAAACATTAACCCGTCACCAGCCGCCGTGGCGAAGTGGTTAGCGTCGCGGAATCCCGGCCGGGAGCTCGTGGGTTCGATTCCCATCAGGGCCATGTGAGATTTTTCTGTCCCGACCGGCTCCTACTCAGCTGGGAAGACTGGGACCACACAGTCGAGTTTCATCCACTTAATGGAAGCGTCTCTAGAGTGTTACATTTCCTGACCAACACTGCAGGTGTCTGTATCTCTCAAGCCTGGTTGACACCGGGATATATTATGAAAGTGAGAGTAGAGTACAGCCCTGTCATGCAGTCTCAGACCGGAGTGGAAATCCGCAGCATCATGTTCATCCTCCTCATTCTCATTGATCAGCATTAAAAGAAAAAATAGTCTGTCAGTTTCTGTGTTACCTTGATGACACCGGTTCACGTAATAACCTAACTTCTGTAGTGGAGAACACGACGTCGTCGTCCTAGAAAGGGGTTTCTTGCCCTTGCGCGCTTCACCTATTCCCTGCACAGCTGAAAACCTGCGTCTGCTCTCAAGAGACGGTACGATCAATGAAAGGTAACCCCTTTCATCGGCGGCTGCTCAAAGCAAGGACGGCTCTCCAAACATGTCCAAAACACACTTCTCTCAGTTTGGGTTTTCTTTCATTTTCGTGTGTCACTTTGGTCCTGCCCGCAGAAGGCCTTCTAGTCGAAACGCGTTTCTTTTTCTAAAATGCAATTTGTACGTGTCAATGCTGGAATGTAGTAGGATTTCTTTCCCTATTATCTCTTGCCTGTGTGTGTGTGTGTGTGTGTGTGTGTGTGTGTGTGTGTGCGCGCGCGCCGCGCGTTGCGTGCGTGCGTGCGTGCGTGCGTGCGTGTGCGTGTGTGGAGGTTGTTGTTGTTTTTGATGTGGGCTGATCTAATCACAAATATTACACGCAGCTCAGAGCGTATAGAACGTGTGGCGTCAATGGACTCCATTAATCAGCCAACCAACTCGAGTCTCTACATTTCAAAAGGAAATTTTAAATGCGCCAGATGCATAAAAGTCATTATACATTAAAAAAAAAAAAAATGATGTATAAACGTTGAACAAAATGCGTCCTGCAAATGTAAATATTCTGCACTTAAACTGTGGTAAGAATGAGACCGATTTCCACGCATACCCCTCTCACCTCACACACAGTGTGACGTTGTTCAACCTACACTGCTCCTTTAGAACACCTGACTACAAAACGTGCATTGTTGTTGTCTCGGAGACTTAGAATTTAGCAGTGTTTTAACGTTCACACAACTAAGAAAGATTCTATCTGTGGAGTGCAGCCATTCACGCCGAAGTTCGCTCATTACATAATCAACCCCGGCAAAATGTGGGCCAAAGAGTTCCAGACTTGAGCACAATATATGACGTCAATTCGAAACAGGCATACATACACGATTGGTAAAATGACGAAACAAAAGCAAAAATTTGACAAAGAGATGATTGGGACAACCTACCACAGTATGCGAGACTGAAGAAGAAGAAGAGAGAGAAAAAAAAGCTAAATCGGCTGAGATTTTGAAAAGCATGATTTGGAAGAAAATCAGAATTAAAATCCCCACTTCCATCAGGAGAGACGTAAAGAAAAGGGATTAAGGACAAAAACACAAAAACAAAAGGAACCACAAAAAGGAGATTATGGAAGAAAAAAAAAAAAACCGAGGTAAAATGAGCGACAAGAGGTAAAATGAGCGACAAGCTGGAATGGAAGAAAGGAAGAGTCTAAGAATAAAAAGAGGTCAAAAGGAAGATACACGAAAAGAAAATAATGGAGAGAGAGAGAGAGAGAGAGAGAGAGAGAGAGAGAGAGAGAGAGAGAAGAGAGAGAGAGAGAGAAAGTAAATGAGAGGGAGAGAAGGGGGAAAGAAAGTAAACGAGAGAGAGAGAGAGAGAGAGAGGGGGGGGGAAGAGAAAGTAAACGAAAGAGAGAGAGAGGAAAAGAAAGTAAAGAGAGAGAGAGAGAGAGAGAGAGAGAGAGAGACAGAGACAGAGACAGAGACAGAGATGGGGGGAGGGGGGGGAGAAATTAAACGAGAGAGAGAGAAAGACAGGAAAAGACAGTAAACGAGAGAGAGAGAGGGGGGAGGAGAAAGTAAACGAGAGAGAGATAGAGAGGGAGGGGGAAGAAAGTAAACGAGAGAGAGAGGAAAAGAAAGTAAACGAGAGAGTGGGGAAAAGAAAGTAAACGAGAGAGAGAGAGAGAGAGAGAGAGAGAGAGAGAGAGAGAGAGACACACACACACACACCACACACACACACACACACACACACACACACACACACACTAACCTACCGACTGCTTCCCCTCGTGTCAACAATCCACACAGAATTCTTGATCGTCTTGAACACAGAATGAGACCACAGTGTGGGGTAGCTGTCAATCACTGTCAACAATCCATACAAAAATCTTCATCTTCTTCTTCTTTCTTTGAGTGTCCACCTTCATCGAGTTGAAGATCCTGACACTTTTGTGTGTATGACCGTTTTTCTCCAACTTCGGGGAGGTGCATGCTATGTGTAACGTGTCATCCATACCAACGGCCAAACTGGCCTTCTCTTCCGAAAGTTGGTGATGGGATTTTACATGTGTGCAAGATGTTGTGCGTGCGTTCACACACGGAACAATGGCAGAAAAATCAACATGATGATTGAGGCCATTCAACTGGATGATGATGATGATGGAACCTAGGTTATAGACTCATTCGAAGGACTTTATGGGGAATGGAGTCAGAACCAATGTTAATCCGAGGGAAAAATCCCCCTGTACCGAAATTCGAACCCGTAACCTCAGGATCACGAGTCCGGCGCTCTACCATGAGCTCTTCCGGCCCCTTGATCGTCTTCAACACAGAATGAGACTGCAGTGTGGAGTAGCTGTCAATCACTGTCAACACAACGAGCAGAACTACTCATGCATACAAACAACTTTCACAAACTAACTTTCCCCAACTTCAAGCAGAAAAGCACACGCGGGTAAATGCAGATAACGTCCAACATCAATGTCGTCGTAATAAGAAACTTCTGCCAAGACCACTGACGATAAAATTATTCGTTTCTTTTTTTTTTTTTTTTTTGGTGTCGAGGTGATGGCGGAGGTTCTTCTTCTCCATGTTGTTTCCACTCCAGCGCGAACAAAGGCTATCCTGAGTGCGCACAAACTGGTTGCTCACCACAGCGGGCAGGACGATTTAATGCAGGTGCAACACGGACAAAAAGACCGGACTTGCACCCAATTCTGAACGTCGCTCAGAAAGAGGTTGACAAAGACCCGTTTCAAAAGCACTGCCTTGTCGTTGATACACAAGCTTGTGTGTGTGTGTGTGTGTGTGTGTGTGTGTGTGTGTGTGTGTGCTCACACAAACCCACAAATTACACACACACACACACACACACACACACACACACACACACACACATATGCACACACACACACACACACAAACGCGCACACATGCCTGCGCGCACACACACATACACGCACACAAACACAAACACACACACACACACACACATGCGCCCACGCACACACATGGGCCCATGCCCACACACCATAAAACACGTGTACATCCACTACACACACACACACACACACACACACACACACACAAAATGGTAGGTAGGCACTCAAGGTTTGACCAGCGCGTTGGGCTAATGCGTATGTCAGACATCCGCTGAGTCGTAGCCAAGAGACCCTCTTCTTCAATTGTCTCATCTTTGTTGTTACTTCATTTATCCATCAGCTTCAAATCATGCGTAGTGTGGTCTCAAAACTTAGCGGATGTGGTGTGGCGTATATGGACTAGTCCGCACGCAGTGATGCCTCCTTGATGAAACTGAAACTGAAACTGCATGCATGTGTGTAAGTCGGTACGTACGCGCGCGCTCACGCGCGCGCGCTCGCGCTCTAGTGTGTGTGTATGTATGTATGTGTGTGTGTGTGTGTGTGACGTACTTCCGGATGAGTCTGTAAGCTGTCTTTTCAACTGCTCTTGAAAAAAATTGTGAATTTTGTGGAGTTAGTGAGCTAACTTGTATATTTTACAGTTTACGTGTGTTCTTAACTTGTCGTGGACATTTGTGTCAAGTGCGTTCGTCGCCAATTGAAACAGTGAAGTGTTTTTGTATTTTTTAGAGTGGAGTCGTTTTTTTGCTAGTCAAGTAACTGACCTTCACCATGTCTCAAGCTGGCCCATGTGGTTTATCCGCTGAGATCTTGAAGAACATCAGGTTTGATGACCTTGATATTGAAGGGGCTGTTCTGGGCGCATGGAACGACAGAAATAAGTCGTGTCCCTCTGCCAAAGGCAAAGGGAAAGGGAAAAGAACAAGTGGGGTTAACAATGACGTCAATGGTGATGCTGGAGATATTGCGTCACGAGTTGTAGAACTCCTCGTTCCAGTTCTTGGGGCTACAATAAAGAAAGCTGTGGATGTCTGTATTAAGGAGGTGGTTACAGAACTGTCAGAAAAGGTGTCTGAAAAACTCAGATCTATTTCTGAGAAAGCTCAACAGGGACATCTTTTGCTGCGATACGAGCAGGATAGGCTGGATCAGTATCAGCGAAGGGAAACCATGAGAATCAATGGACTCAAAGAAGAGGAGAACGAAGATCTGGTGGAGAAAGTGATGGAGTTGGGGAAGAAAGTTGGGGTAGATCTAGAAATCAAAGACATCTCTGTTGCGCATAGAACTGGCCTAAAAAACAAGAAAGCCCCAAGACCAGTGCTGGTGAAGTTCACTTCACGAAGAAGCAAGGCGAACCTCATGATGAGGAAGAGAGATCTGCGCAAGCATGACATGAAAGGAGTTTACCTGAACGATGAACTGACACCCCTACGCTTCAAATTATTCAAAATTTGTAAGGCAGCACCTGGTGTGGACAGGGTATCCACTACCCATGATGGCAAAATTGTTTGTCAGCTGAAGGCCGCCCCTGGGAGGAACAGCAGTGGCAGTGCGGGATCTTCCGGCAGCAACGCGGTGTACGTAGAGTCACCTGACGACCTTTTCCGGATCGGTGTGACGAAGGTAGACTACACGGCGCTTGGGCTTCAGCACTTCATCTACACCAGCTAGAGGTTTGCCGGAGGTCGTGGTGATTCATCTGACTCATGTGTAGTCTCAACGTTATGTGCTTGTAGCTGTACTCATTCTTCATCTTGTCTATGTGTTGATAATTGTTTCTATTCTTCCAATCAATCTTCTGATGAGCGATCATCTAGTGTGGTAACTTCTTCTGTGAATCCCTTTTGCTTGCAAACTTGCGTTTCTAATTGTGATGTCAACGATGATTATGTTCTTGATATGGATGTGGATCACACTGTTCGCCATGATCGTGAGCTGGCTTTTGTATCTTTAAATGTGTGTGGATTGCGTTCCCGTCTCCAGTGTTTGGAATTTGTGAACTATATTCAACTATTCGACATTGCCGTTTTCCTTGAGACTAAAACTGATGACCAAGATGCTTTATTTATCTCTGATTGCTTCAGTGACTGGGGATATGACATTAAACTGTTTAACAGAAAATGCCTGTCTAATCGACGTTCTGGTGGTATTGGAATAGCCATCAAAAGCAAGCTATCTACGTATGTGGAGATTTTACCTTATTCTGGTGGATGTGTGGCTTGGTGTCTATTAAAAAGATCATTGTCAGGTTATGATAAAGACTGTCTGATTGGTGGCGTATACATTCCTCCCGAAGGTTCAGTTTATAGCAGTGTTGAACTGTTTGATGTGATTGAGACGGAATTGTTATCATTACAAGATAAATATAAGGATTGTTATGTTTTGTTGTTGGGCGATTTTAATGCTTATACCAAAAGTATGAATGATTTTATTGATATGAATCAGTTCACTCAGTCTGTGTTCTCTGATGTTCTCTGTGATATGAGTGAAGATAATTTCCAACCTTGTCAAAGATCATCTCAAGATAAGCAGAGGCCTAATAATTATGGTTATCGTCTCTTAGATTTATGTAAATCACTGTCAATATACATTTTTAACGGAAGAATTGGTTCAGATGCTGGTATTGGAACATGCACATGTAAAGGAAGCACAGTTATTGATTATATCATTGGTTCTAGATATTTGATGGAAAATGCAAGTAAGTTTAAAGTTGATGTTTTTGATGCGTTGTTCTCTGATGTGCATTGCCCATTATGCCTGTCTCTTCCAGTTAAAACCTGTTTTGTTTTCAATGAACCTAATGGTACTAAACACTCTCTGCATTAAAGGTATGATGGTGCAGAGATTAGAAGATGGGATAACAACAAATGTAATGAATATAAAGAACATTTAGCAAATTACAATGTTGATGAAATTGTAACTTTATTTGAACAAGGCACAATATCAATCAGTGAAATGAATAAGCGGTTTTCGTCAATTCTTGTTGATTCAGCGAAGGATGGTACTTACTCTAATACTTACAATAATAGATATTCAATGAGGCAGAATCAAAGCTGGTTTGATAAGGAGTGTAAGGTTTCTCGAAGCCAGTACTTTAAAGCAAAGCGTAAAGTTAAATGTTCAAATACAGTGCCTAATCTAAATAATCTTGCTGCTAAAAGCAAAGAATATAAAAATGTTTTGAGACGATCTGAAAGAAGAGCAACGAGAAAATGGCATAGAGAATTGCGAGCTTTAAAAACTAGAAATCCAAGGGATTATTGGAGGAAAATTAAAGGCAAAAAAGCTTCATCGTGTCCTATACCTCTTGAAGAGCTTAAAAATCATTTCCAGTCCCTTAATCAAAATACTGGATGTAATGATATCATTTTTAGTAATGAAGTATCTGAAAGAAATATCAATCTAGACATTCTAAATGATTCAATTACTGAGGATGAAATTGAAAGAGTCATTAAATGTTTAAAAATAATAAAGCAGCAGGAGTTGATTTAGTAAGGAATGAATATATAAAGAATAGTGTTCCTTATATGACAAAGTTTTATTGTTTATTGTTTAATCGTGTTTTGGATTCTGGTATTATACCAGAAGATTGGGTGACAGGGTTAATTGTACCACTCTATAAAGGCAAAGGAGATCAACAAGACTGCAATAACTACAGAGGGATAACACTGTTGAGTTGTGTAGGCAAATTATTCACGTCAATTCTAAATAGCAGACTTACTTATTTTGTTGAAATAAATGGACTTATTTCAGAAAACCAAGCAGGTTTTAGACACATGCATTCAACGCTTGACCATGCTTTTGTTCTTAAATCATTGATTGACATGTTTGCAATCAACAATGGAAAATTATACTGTGCTTTTATTGATTACAGAAAGGCATTTGATTCTATTTGGAGGCATGCTTTATGGCACAAACTGATGAGTCAAGGCATATCTGGGAAAATACTGCACGTTGTAATCAATATGTATGATCAAATAAAATCGTGCATTTTTCTAAATGGTCAAAAATCAGAGTTCTTTGGCAGTTTTAGGGGAGTTCGTCAAGGAGAAAACCTTTCACCCTTATTGTTTTCATTATTTTTGAATGATCTACAACAGTTCCTTATTGACAATAACTGTTCTACTTTAGAATATGATTTAACGGAAGAGTTGAAACTTGAACAGTTTATTAAATTGCTTGTATTGTTATATGCTGATGATACAATTTTATTGGCAAATTCTAAATCAGCTTTGCAAAAAGAACTTAATGCCTTACATATATATTGCACGCAATGGCAGTTAGAAGTAAATCCAAAGAAAACAAAAATAGTTGTCTTTCATGGTCGAAATAGTATGCGTGAAATTTTTTTCTTTGGGAATGAAAAAATAGAGGTTCTTAATTCAATGAAATACTTAGGCATCGAGTTCAGCAGAACAGGTTCTTTTTACAAAGCAAAAAAATGTGCTTATAATCAGGCTCTCAAGGCAATGTTTTCATTATTACAAACTGCAAGAAAACAGAAATTGCCAATTGATGTTTGCATACAATTATTTTATTCCATAGTTGTACCTGTGTTGTTGTATGGTTGTGAAATTTGGGGTTATGAAAATGTTGATATATTAGAAAAGTTACAGTTACGTTTTTTAAAGTATCTATTTAGATTAAATAAAACTACAATGACTTCAATGATTTATGGTGAAACCGGAATCTATCCTTTATCTGTACTGATTAAAGTGAGAATGATAAGGTTCTGGGCTAACTTAGTTGTTCCTGATTCTAAGAAGTATTCAAACAAAGTATATAATATCTTACATGAACTATATACAAAAGGAATTTTCGTTTCACCATGGCTTAGTTATGTTAAAAGCATTTTATTTGAAACTGGTTTTGATTGTGTTTGGGAATCTCATTCATTCACAAACAGAAGTAACTTATGTAAGTGTGTTAAAAAGGAGTTGCAAAATAATTATGCTCGTGATTGGCGCAGTTCTCTTGAAAACAGCAACAAGTGTGTATTCTATAAAAGTGTAAAGACTGTCTTTGGAAAAGAACATTATATTTCTACCTTACCAGATATTTATGTTATATCTTTATTTAAATTTAGATGTAGTAACCATAAATTGCAAATTGAAATTGGAAGACACCATAATGTTCCAAGAGAATTGCGTATTTGTCGTAACTGTGAAATGGGTGAAATTGGAGATGAATTTCATTGCATCATGGAATGTCCAAAATATAATGAACTTCGTGAAAAATTCATCCCTAAAAAATATCTAAAACCAAAGTCTGTTTTCAACTTTTGTAATTTATTTCAAAAAGGAAGACGCATTTGTTTGAATATTAGTGAGTTTCTAAAAAATGGGAAGATTGTTTAATGAGATCATTACAGTTCACCAGAATTCAGCATTTCGCAACTATGTTCACACATTGTTCTGAGTGAGTTTCGTATTTCTCTTTGTTACATTTGTATCCTCCATGCCCCAACAGGGGTCAAAGGATTAAATTTGAATTGAAATTGAAATTGAATTGTGTGTGTGTGTGTGTGTGTGTGTGTGTGTGTGTGTGTGTGTGTGTGTGTGTGTGTGCTGTCTGTTTGATTTACTGTTCGTGAGTAAGTACCTGCGTCTGTGTATACGTGTGTCTATGTGTGTGTTTGTGCCCAAATATTTTCGTAATCTATGATATTCATGTGTGGGATTTTGAGTTTCCAGCGTGACGCTGGGGTACAATGATAGATGTGAAAGGCGTTGAAGAAGAAGGATAGCAAGCGGAAGATCAAAATGTTCAGCTGTGATAGAAGCAGCAAGGTATGATGTCAGAGAAAAAAAGAGATCAGAACTAGCGAGCACTTGACAGAAAAGATGGAAAAAGAAAGGATGGATATAAGACGGGAGGGAAGTAGATGAAAAAAAAGTCGAGAGGAGAGAGAGAGAGAGAGAGAGAGAGAGAGAGAGAGAGAGAGAGAGAGACAGAGAGAGACAGAGGCAGAGACGGACAAACAGACAGACAGACGGACAGACAGCAGATGCACAAACACACAGACACGGCCACAGACAGACAGAGAGACAGACAGAAAAAGAGACAGAGACAGATAGACAGACAGACAGACAGACAGACGGACGGACGGACAGTCAGCAGATATACAGACGCGCAAACACAGACACAGACAGACAGACAGAGACAGACACACAGACTGAGAGACAGGGTCAGACAGACAGACTGACTGACAACAGATACACAGACAGACACAGACACAGACAGACAGAGAGAAAGACATACAGATAGACAGACGGACTGACTGCAGAGAGAGAGAGAGAGAGAGAGAGAGAGAACAGATACACAGACACAGACAGACAGACAGAGAGACAGACGGACGAATAATCAGACGGACAGACAGCAGATACACAGACACACAGGCACAGACAGACAAAGAGAGACAGAGACAGATGGACAGACGGACAGACAGACAAGCAGACAAATGGACAGACAGTAGATACAGAGACAGAGAGACAGACAAACAGAGAGACAGACAAACATACGGACGGACAGACAGCATACAGAGAGAGAGAGAGACAGACAGACAGACAGACAGAGAAAAGAGAGAGACAGAGAGAGAGAAAGAGAGAGAGAGGGAGACAGACAGACAGCCAACAGACAGACAGGCAGACGAACAGATAGACAGACGGTCAAACAGACAGCAGATACACAGACAGAGAGAGAGAGAGAGAGAGAGACAGACAGACAGACGGACGGACAGACAGACGGACAGACAGACAGACAGACGGTCAGACAAACAGACAGACAGTCGATGAACGAACAGACAGACGGACGAATAATCAAACGGACAGACAGCAGATACACATACACAGACAGACAAAGAAAGAGAGACAGAGACAGATGGACAGACGGACAAGCAGACAAACGGACAGACAGCAGATACAGAGAGAGAGAGAGACAGACAGACAGACAGACAGACAGACAGACAGACAGACAGACTAACATATGGACGGACAGACAGCAGATACAGACAGAGAGAGAGAGAGGGGGGGAGGGAGGGAGAGCCAGAGAGAGAGAGAGAGAGAGAGAGACAGCCAGCCAGCCAGCCAACAGACAGACAGACGAACAGGCAGACAGACGGTCAGACAGACAGCATATATATATATATATATATATATATATATATATATATATGAACAATATAAAAAAAAGTCCTTAAAAAATCTGAAGGTGCTCAACCCCTTGGGGAGCAACATCTGTTAAAAAATATTTTTTAAAATGAAGTATTAAAATCTACAAGCTTGTTTCAAGCCTTGCTATCTTCAGGATGTCTTTTGGGGCACGCCAACGATCTTTTATGGCGTGCGGGACTTGATTTCAACTCTGTGTGTGCAGGCGGATCTCATTTGCTACACGTGCGGCCTGTGGGTCTTATTGGGGCCTGTTCAGGTGGAATGTGCTAGCAAAGATTTCCACTTGTGCCTGCAATTGTTTACAATTTCTACTTTTGTGTTCAGAGTTGCTAAGTGTGGTTTGCATAATATTAACCATTTTTCTGTGGAGAATAGATTGCATCTTTTTGAAATATTGTTGTATGGTGTTGCTCTTTTTATGATTTTCCATGATATGTTGTAGTCTATTTTTTTATCTTTGAGTCTCCAAATGTATTTACTCAGCTCTGTTTGATTTGTGTATTTTTCATTTTTGAATGACTGTTTGTGGTTTGCGTATCTGGTTTTGAAAGTGTTTTCAGTAATCCCTATATATGTTTCTTTTTCATTTTCTGATGTTACCGTAGCTTGGTATACAATGTTGCTGTGAAGACATTTATTGCTTAGGGGGCACTGTTCTTTTTTAGTGCAGTTGCAAGATGTCCTTTCGGCACCCTTCTCTTTTATGTTGCTTTTCATTTTTTAGATGAATCAATCATGTTTTTGAGGTTGGGCATACATGAGTATGATAGTTTACTGGTGTTTTTGTTGAGTATTTTGGACAGTTTGTGTTCTTTTGGGAATGATGTTGCCAAGATTTTAAAGAATTCTTTTCCTACATTTGTTTTTACTTGTCCATCGTATGGTGGGTTGTACCATATGATCTTTCTTTTCCTATTTTTCTTATTTCTGTTCGTGTTGTTGTCTGGACTGTATTGTAGTTTGTAATTGTAACCACTTTTTTGTAATGCTTCTTGATATTCTGTTGCTGCATCATTGAATGCGTTTTCATTGCATGACAGGTTGGATAGTCTCTTGTTTATACCATTGGGTATTGTTTTTAGTATAGATGGTGGGTGGTTGCTTTTGATGTTTACGTAGACTGGTATGTCATTGGGTTTTTTGTATGGTTTGTACACATGGTCATTGAGGTCTAATGTTATGTCTAGGTAATTCACTACTTTTTTGTTTGCTTCTATTGTGATTTTTAAGTTGTGGTTTTTAAAGATTTTACATAATTCTTTTTTCTTGTTTTCAATGGTTCTTGGATTATTGTTTAATGCAGCGAGGCCGTCATCTCTGTATAAACCGGCCTGTTTTCCAAGTTGTTTTTGGATGTTGGATAGCATGAATAGTCCGACTAGTTCACATGTTTCGGCACCATCATACGATCCCATGGTTACATCAAATGTGGAGTTTTTGCTCGTTTTTTTAATCCAAGTTTCATTTCTGCTATGGAGTAAGGTTTTTTTTGGTGTGGAAAATAATCTCTATTTCTGACTCTGTTATATTTTGAATATTAAAATAAGAAAAAAAGAATTGAAAATAAGAAAAAAGAATTGTGTAAAATGTTCCACAACCAAAACTTAAAAACCACCATAGAAGCAAACAAAAAGATAGTGAACTATTTAGACATAACGTTAGACCTCAACCAACACACATATAAACCATACAAGAAACCAAATGATACGCCTGTTTATGTAAACATCAAAAGTAATCACCCACCCTCCATACTGAAAACAATACCCAAAAGCATAAATAAAAGATTATCCAATTTGTCATGTAACGAAACAGTATTCAACAATGCTACAGCTGAATACCAAGAGGCGTTACATAAAAGTGGCTAAATTACGAACTACGATACGATCCAGATAATGATACAAAAAGATGCAGAAAGAACAGGAAAAGGAATACCATATGGTACAATCCCCCATATGATGCAAGAGTTAAAACAAATGTAGGGAAAGAATTCTTTAAAATCTTGACATCATCTTTCCCAAAAGACCATAAATTATTTAAGATATTCAACAGAAACAACATTAAATTATCATATTCATGTGTGCCGAATCTTAAAAATGCCATCGATTCAGCAAATAAAATGAAAAACAGCACAGAGAAAAAAGAGGGTAACGAAAGGAAATCTTGTAACTGTGCCAAAAAAGAACAGTGTCCGCTAAGCAACAAATGCCTTTACAACAACATTGTGTATCAAGCCACTGTAACATCAGAGAACGCAAAAGAAACATATGTAGGTATCACTGAAAACCAATTCAAAACTAGATATGCAAACCATAAACAATCATTCAACAAAGAAAGATACAAAAACCAAACAGAATTGAGTAAATACATTTGGAAACTTAAAGATAAAAACATAGACTACAACATATCTTGGAAAATCTTAAAAAGAGCAGCACCATACAATAACATTTCAAAAAGAGGTAATCTATGCCTTACAGAGAAATACATTATACTATGTAAACCACAGTTGGCAACCTTAAATGTTAGAACAGAAATGGTTAACAATTGCAGACACAGATGGAAGTTCCTATCAGTGAATAAAATCAATAACATCTGAGAAACACATGTAGCACGGGGAAAACAACAGCATATATATATATATATATATATAATATATATATATATATATATATATATATATATATATGTTAAAATATTTTTAAAATGAAGTGGTAAAATCTACAAGCTTGTTTCTAGCTTTGCTATCTTCAGGATGTCTTTTGGAGCACGCCAACGGTCTTTTATGGCGTGCGGGACTTGATTTCAACTCTGTGTGTGCAGGCGGATCTCATTTGCTGCACGTGCGGCCTGTGGTTCTTATTGGGGCCTGTTCAGGTGGAATGTGCTAGCAAAGATTTCCACTTGTGCCTGCAATTGTTTACAATTTCTACTTTTGTGTTCAGAGTTGCTAAGTGTGGTTTGCATAATATTAACCATTTTTCTGTGGAGCATAGATTGCATCTTTTTGAAATATTGTTGTATGGTGCTGCTCTTTTTATGATTTTCCATGATATGTTGTAGTCTATTTTTTTATCTTTGAGTCTCCAAATGTATTTGCTCAGCTCTGTTTGATTTTTGTATTTTTCATTTTTGAATGACTGTTTATGGTTTGCGTATCTGGTTTTGAAAGTGTTTTCAGTAATCCCTACATATGTTTCTTCTTCATTTTCTGATGTTACCGTAGCTTGGTATACAATGTTGCTGTGAAGACATTTATTGCTCAGGGGGCACTGTTCTTTTTTAGTGCAGTTGCAAGATGTCCTTTCGGCACCCTTCTCTTTTATGTTGCTTTTCATTTTGTTAGATGAATCAATCATGTTTTTGAGGTTGGGCATACATGAGTATGACAGTTTAATGGTGTTTTTGTTGAATATTTTGGACAGTTTGTGTTCTTTTGGGAATGATGTTGCTAAGATTTTAAAGAATTCTTTTCCTACATTTGTTTTTACTTGTCCATCGTATGGTGGGTTGTACCATATGATCTTTCTTTTCCTATTTTTCTTAATTCTGTTCGTGTTGTTGTCTGGACTGTATTGTAGTTTGTAATTGTAACCACTTTTTTGTAATGCTTCTTGATATTCTGTTGCTGCATCATTGAATGCGTTTTCATTGCATGACAGGTTGGATAGTCTCTTGTTTATACCATTGGGTATTGTTTTTAGTATAGATGGTGGGTGGTTGCTTTTGATGTTTACGTAGACTGGTATGTCATTGGGTTTTTTGTATGGTTTGTACACATGGTCATTGAGGTCTAATGTTATGTCTAGGTAATTCACTACTTTTTTGTTTGCTTCTATTGTGATTTTTAAGTTGTGGTTTTTAAAGATTTTACATAATTCTTTTTTCTTGTTTTCAATGGTTCTTGGATTATTGTTTAATGCAGCGAGGCCGTCATCTCTGTATAAACCGGCCTGTTTTCCAAGTTGTTTTTGGATGTTGGATAGCATGAATAGTCCGACTAGTTCACATGTTTCGGCACCATCATACGATCCCATGGTTACATCAAATGTGGAGTTTTTGCTCGTTTTTTTAATCCAAGTTTCATTTCTGCTATGGAGTAAGGTTTTTTTGGTGTGGAAAATAATCTCCATTTCTGACTCTGTTATATTTGTGTATTTGTTGGCAAATTTCAAAGCTTTGTTGAGTAGTTCTTCATCTATGGATGGATAGAAGTCTACTATGTCAAATGTAATGAACATTGTATTTCTCTGTTTGTTGAGTTTCTTAAACCATTGTATGACTTCATAGCTGTTTTTCCAAAGGTTGTATTCGGTGTTTGATTTTATATCTTCTATAGCCTTTTCCAAAATTCTCTTGCTTATTTTGCCCAGTTCGGATTTAGATGGGTTTATTAGTCTACATGTTGGGTTGTTTTGGAAGTTAGGCTTGTGGTCTTTAAGTGTTATGAAGGCCTCCTTTGTTGCTGTTGTCTCTACCCTATCACTTAACTCCATGCGATGTGCAAGCTCTTTTTCTTTTTTGCGGATGTTGCTATGTGTAGTTTTATCAGCTTTCTTGTAGTTTTTCTGGATGTTTTTGTTTAAGAGTTGAGAGTATTCGTTTGGTTCCATTTTGTAAAAATTGCTCGTTTTGTCAGCCTTTACGAATATCTTTTTATCATTTTGGATTTGTTTTATATCATTTGCTAGTGATGTTTGAGATCCGCCTGCACACACAGAGTTGAAATCAAGTCCCGCACGCCATAAAAGACCGTTGGCGTGCTCCAAAAGACATCCTGAAGATAGCAAAGCTAGAAACAAGCTTGTAGATTTTACCACTTCATTTTAAAAATATTTTAACAGATGTTGCTCCCCAAGGGGTTGAGCACCTTCAGATTTTTTAAGAACTTTTTTATATTGTTCGTATATATATATATATATATATATCCCAGCAAATGGTATTTGTCTTCTGGGTTGTATCTGGGGTGCTGGAGGCGCCACTTTATTCCTTGCTGTGCCTTGATGATTGTCTTGAATTCATCGTATGACACCAGGTTGTTGCCCTACTCCTTCTAAGCACCGTCTTTTGCCAGAATGTCCGCTTTTTCGTTGCCTCTGATGCCACAGTGTGCTGGTGCCCATTGTATCACCACTTTCTCCACTCTGGCACTCAGGGCAACAAGGGCTGAAGTAAGACGGTTCTGTTCTTTGCAGCGGGAGTTCTTGAGGGCTTGGAGCACGGAGAGAGCGTCTGAGAACACCGCCACCTGCCCTGTTGTTCTTGTGGAGTTCTGCGAGACTGTTGTGGCTGCCTCACAGAGAGCTTCTCGCTCAGCTCGGAAGTTGGTGGAGTATTTTCCTGTTGGGATTGCAATTTCTTCATCTCCATCTTTGTATCGGAGGAAGATTCCAGCTCCACCATCCCTCGTTGCTTCTGTGGCGGAGCCATCTGTAAAGACATGGGTCCAGTCTTCCTGGGGGTACTGGTTGCAGATGTACTCCATGGCCAGGGCTTTCCTTTGGGTGTCTGACTGTGTTCCTCTCTTCTCCACTCCGGGAATGCTGGTGACGACTGCTGGGAACATCTGCCTCTTCCAAGATGGGTGGGTGACATTTGCTGGGATAGGCTTTGCTTCGTGTTCCATCAAGACTGGGGTTTGTCTTTCAAGGCGTCTTGACTGGTGCCTCTTTTCAGCCGGCTCTTGGTGGGTCTGCTCATTCTGTTGTTCATTGGATAGTTTTCAAGGCGTTTGAATTTTGCTGCCTGGATGAGGATCTTTGTGTCCCTTCTCTCCTCCAATGACTGTAGCCCAGTGGTCTCCATCTTCACGATTGGGGTGGATCTCATGGCGCCAGTTATGACACGCTGAGCTTGGTTCTGTGTCTTGTTGAGATGGTCGAGGTTAGACTTTGCAGCTGATGCCCATGCTGATGTCCCGTCCTCAACTACAGGTCGGACTCTCCCCGTATAGAGTCTCTTCAGGATACGTTCGTCAGCCCCCCCCCCCCCCCCCCCCCCCCCAGTCCGT
>CM065727.1:72500-75000 GCA_033310375.1 Conus canariensis
TTTCTCACATGCTTGGGGTGGCAGGATCTGTGGTGTAGATATGCGTGGCTGTCAGTCGGCTTTGTGTAGATGTCAGACACTAGGAAGCACACTATATATATATATAGTCTTCAATGATCAGTCCAACTGATTTGCTGGTCACCACTCCTCCGAAGTATATTTCTGGGGTAAAAACTTTGAGTAAAATAAAGAACACATAAGTAAACAGTTTTATTTTAAATTGTATATTCTGCAATAAAATTTTCGCTTAAAAGCTTCTTCAGTAATGGCAACTATTTAGAGAAACACACTGTATATATAAGGTACATTAAACAGTTCAAGAAAACCTTTTTCTGTACAAATCGGACAAGTGGTTTAAACCCTTTTTCTCGTGCATTCATGATCCACGTTCACACTCAATAAATTTCGCTTAAAGCTTCTTCAGTAATGGCAACTATTTAGAGAAACACACTGTATATATAAGGTACATTAAACAGTTCAAGAAAACCTTTTTCTGTACAAATCGGACAAGTGGTTTAAACCCTTTTTCTCGTGCATTCATGTATCCACGTTCACACTCACTCAGTTGCCCACATATATCAAGATTTTCGTTCATCTTCATCTTCCAATCTCACGGTAACACCGGCGTATGCCTTCTCTCCCTCCCACTCACCGCCCCCCCCCCCTCCCTCCAACCCCATCATCTCCACCAACGCATCAACCTGCTCACCACCCCACTTTCTCTCTCCCCATATATATTTCCCAACAAACATACTTATGTTAACTTTTAAAAATGTGTACACCAGAATCTCCCTCCACTCTCGCAACCCACCAATGCAATCTCCAATGTCCTCAGAAGCACAGCACAACAGAATCGAAATATATCTTCCAAAACACAGGTAACAATAATAAATAAACCTAGTATGTATGGTCAGAATGCCTATGTGGGGAATATTGGAAAAAAAAAAGCAGAAGGGGGGGGAAAGGGGGTTGTTAAGGGCGCAGGGTAAACGGGGGAAGGAGAAGTCTGGGGGGCCAGGGGAGAGGGGAAGGGTGGAAACAAAGGGAAGGGGGGTGTCTTAAAGGGAACAAAATTAGTCTTCTGTACTTTTTTGTTTGCAATTTTTCTAACATCTTTTGATTATCTTTTCTGGATTTTACTGTGCATACTTCCTGTCTTGTGTTGAGCCTTTTGAAAATCGTGCCTATATTACATATCAAGAATGTTTCCTTTCGTGGGAAAAGAAGGGGGGGGGGGGGGGGGGGGAAGAGGGCGAAGGCAGGGGGAGGGGACTGTTGTGACAGGAGGAACAGAATGCCCACGTGGGGAATATTGAAACACACACACACACACACACACACACACACACACACACACACACACACACACACACACACACACACACATGTATATATATATATATATATATATGAAATATATATCTCTGTGTGTGTGTGTGTGTGTGTGTGTGTGTGTGTGTGTGTGTGTGTGTGTGTGTGTGCATGCACCTACATACATGCACTCACAGATTCTATTTCAGACTCACCAGACTTTCTCCCCAGTTATTCTCCGATCCACCTTCAACACCGTCACCCTCCCTTTGAGACAGATTCCAATAAAACAATCCCCTTGACGGACGACCCCCGAACCCTCAGCACCAAAGATCACCCCTCCGTCCGCTCCCCCCCTCGCCCAATTCCACCTGCCATCGTAGGGCGGTTCCGCCGACTCGCCCTCTCTGGGCTCCTTGGTTCTCCCCTCCTCTCGGGACCAACACAGGGTGCCAGCTCTCCAAGGTTCTAGAAGTCCGTGACCCCACCCTAGCTAGTGATGGTCATCTGACCCACACACGTGCTTCCAGCAGAAACAAGCTTTTTTTTTTTTTTTTTCTTTTTTATTTGGTATCATGAGATGGTAACATTAGCCTTGTCCACATAACAGGGCATTCACGAGTCATTAGGCGTATTTAAGAACATCTGACTGCGCTATTGGACATGTTAGCTGTTGCGTTTTTTCCCTTCTTAACTCGAAAATCATATGAACTGTTTTAATCCACATAATGAGGCATTCACGAGTCGTTAGGCGTTTTTAATATCATCTGACTGCGCCATTGGCCCTGTTAGCTGTATAGTGTCCCCCTACCCCCCCCCCCTCCCCGCCCCCTACCCCTTTTTTAATCGATGATAATATAAACTTTTTTTTAGTCCATCTAACAGAGCATTCACGAGTCATTAGGCGTTTTTAATACCATCTGACTGCGCCATTGGCCCTGCTAGCTGTGGAGTTTTTCTCCCTTCATTCAATGATCACATTTTCTTTTTTTTTTTCTAAATACATGCAACATGCATTAGGCGTTTTCAATACCATCTGACTGCGCCACTGGCCCTGTTAGCTGTGGATTTTTTTCCCCTCTTAACTTGATAATTTTACATTAACTATTTTAATCCATGCATTGAGGCATTCACGAGTCATTAGGCGTTTTCAATACCATCCGACTGCGCCATTGGCCCTGTTAGCTGT